>JAEAOA010001198.1:85000-175000 GCA_016746295.1 Potamilus streckersoni
TGAACCTATCTTTAATCATTTTATTGGCCAAAAATTAAAATAAATGCTTGTAAATAATGCTGATCGTGTCACACATCTCGAATGGTAGGCAAACCTAATCAAAAGATACCTAAGCTTCATTTGAAACCTATTCCTGCTTTCTACGAAACATTTAGCATAATCATTATAGATATTATTAGTCTCTTACTTAAGACCAATTCAGGCAATAAATTCTTGTTGATCATTCTGAAGATGTCCACAAGCAATTATGTTGATGAATATTAAAACTAAAACCATAATACAAGATTTCATGATGATTTTTAATACTGTGTTGTCTACCCAAATCTGTCCTATAACATCAGGGTCACATTGTATGTACTGAGACTTCCAGCAAGTTACACATGACAAATGATCTCGTCAACCTTACAAAAAACAATTTGGTCAAACTGTTTTGATACTGGAAATGACTGGAACGAAGCTGTTTAATGTACTGTTATTTGCTGCTAGTGAATCTCCTCAAGAATCTGTAGGAGTTAGTCCATTTAAACGCGTTTTTGGACATACCGTTTAGCTGGATCATTGTCGTTGTTAAAATAAGAAAACTTATTACAAACGAAGCTTCATAAGTTAATCGTCTGGGCAACGTTGTTACTTTTTAATATAAGATATGAATATCTTCTTAAAAGAACTAATCTGCACTCTCCTTATTCAAAATAAAAATTAAGGTATGACAAAGATAAAAAGGACAGGAACCTTCAGTAGATATCGTTATGGCTCTCTCGCCTTTGCCTCATAATCTTCTTGATTCTGAATGTTTTCGTCCTTACTGAGTTGCAAAGAAAGTAAGTGATTAAAATTTCATCATGAATCCTCCAGAGAGGCGAAACCAAAATCAACTTTGCAATATACAGGTATTAAATAATTATGTGGGTTGAGGTATCCATGTTATCCATCCATTCAATTTTAGCTGTACCTGTCCAGCAAAATTAGAGTTGATTTAATAGAGTGAGATGCAATATGACTGTAATAACGTTTGCGTATCCAGCCTTCGAAAATCAGAAGTAGCGAATAATCTGGACCAGAAACGTTTACATCTGCATTAAAAAAGACGACTGGACTTATAACTAGAACAGCTACTTTTTGAATATGAACACCTGATTCCAGCTGTTCCTACACGAAAAAAAAAACCACGCTAAGTGACACTGAAATTACTAATTCCACACCGATTAAGCAGCAACCATATAGGCTGTACACTCTCAAATATGAATGTTAAGAAGCAAAATTCGAAATGTGCTGGAGAATGATATCATTTTACCAAGTAAAAAGTGGCAGGATGTCACCATGTATTCTTGTACAAAAATCCGAAATCACTTTCTAAATGTGCACTTGCTAAAGAAAAAAGTGAATCGCGTGACATATTATTTTCCAATGATAAGAATCGAAGACGACATTGAAAATATTGGAAATCCACAATATGTCACCAAATTTGACGGTTGGGAAAAATTCTGGCAAAATCCTCTGACGTTGATTGCAAAGGAAATTTCGTCATTTATAACTGCAGATAGACTGTTTTAATATAAAGAAACACCGTTGGGATGAAAGGTCAGCATGGTCGTTTACAAAGTTTAATGAACTTACGTACATCTGGTCTAGCTACTTGTGATGATAACGTCGATGATGCCATCATTTATAATAGAACTTGGAAAGATAACTCGGAGACGATTTGGACTTTGTTTGACATGCCCAGTATTGCAAAGTATGCAATTTAGTTATCCATAAATGAGTTTTCCCATACTTGTTATGAATTTTTAGCTCATCGTGTGACAATAGCAGGTATTTCTATAGATGGTGAGGTATATAATAGCTATGAATTACATGTACCTGTCTTTAGTTACAATTGTTGAAATTTTATTAATGACTAGATACTATCGGCTATCTTGTCTCAGTTGCTTAAGAATTGCTGAGTCACAAACCAGTTTATTGAGTAACAAAACAGTTTCAGTAGTTTGAAAAATATCACGCGGCTTTGACAAGTTAAAGATCATAATTAAAATTGCACCAGTTCTTTTAACTCACATTCAGTCAATTACTTAAAATGTCTATTGATGCAAGTATTGTTAAGGTTGGTGTCTTATGGATTTAGGATGACAGAAATGGTGTAAATCATCCAGAGTTCTATTTTCCTTCAACAATACAAACTAAATCCACCAGAGTAATTGGCCCACAATCGAGAAGAAACGTACGGCATTGCTACTGCTTTGCAACACTTTGAAGTGTATATTAGTTCAACTTTTGTATTGATGCATTTCCCATCTCTAGTACTTTCCTTTTCAGATCAAAAGCAAAACGCAAAAACTACCTTTAATGGAGGCGTTACTGCTGCAGAAATATAATATATACATCCGGAAAATCAAGATTAAATATTTTGATAGTTGATGCACATTCACGTGTATAAATGTATTATAATTCTGATTCGTAAGATTTGATTTTATGTAAATTATATATCTGAGATAAATATTTTTTATGAATCTTTCTTTTTTCATTGTGGATGTGTTTCTATTTTTATTCTGCATTGTTTGTTAGATTTTAATTTATTTTACACGATGAGTGATATAAAATTATATTTTCTAAATGACCCTGTCCTAAGTCCATTTCTTTGTCTATCTGACAAGACTAATTCATATTTAATTCTATGAACATCTACTGAATAATTCATATTTATTTCTAAGTGTGTATTAAACAAATCGGATCTTAATCCAAAGACATTTTTTTTAGTTTGAATCACATATCACATCTTTTTGTTATAACTTTAGCACATATTTATGTTATAATTTTAGCAACATAACTAGTTTAATTATAGTTCGATTTTTAAATGATTCGTTAAATTTGCAAAGGTTGTTGGTTATCGCATTTTTATATAACTTATTTGAAGACCGTATAGTCGTCATAACTATTTTTTAAAAAGTAAATTAAAATTTCTTCTTGCTTTCAAAGAATAATAATGACATACATAACTTCACTGTCTTTTTCATACGCTTATTATATATATATATATATATATATATATATATATATATATATTTATATATATATATATATATATATATATATATATATATATATATATATATATATTTATATACACGCATTAACATAGTGTAGTGATAATTACAGGTAGAAGAATGAGATATAATCTACTTAATTCAATTACTGGGTAAATATAATATTGGGCCAACGACTAACTCAGAGTAATTTCTCTCACTGAATCGACTCCATTCCGTATTATCACACATCGTCCTATACGATCCAAGGATATCATCATCTATTCTCTCTGTCTCTCTATCTCTTTCTCACGCACATAAACACACACACACACACACACACACACACGAATTGTTCACGTAGCTAGACTAGACTGACCCGGACTATAATCTAACCTCTGTGATGATAGAATTTTCCAATATTTAATTCGAATCAATTTCATTACATATACTCATATCGGATCCACGCATAACATTTCGAATCTGATCTGTTTGTGTAAGAGATAAGGAGATGGTGCTTGCATGGAAAGCGACTGCCTACTAGGCTTGCAATGGAGGTAAGGGGCCAGTTGAAAAATCATCCATTCTGAAGGATATGTTTCTTTCTCAGTACATATATTGGCTCCGTTTTCAGGATACGAGGAAAGCGAGTTGGTATAGGGGCTGGTGAATGTGATGAAGGCGATTGCTATATAATTTAGTTATGTATGATTATTCGTCATCTTACTCTCTTTGTAGCGAGAAAATATAATAGCCAACTGTTATACCTGGAATTAGGAATATTAAGCATTCAATTAAAGGTCAAGAAAATGAATATGTTCCTTATGGATGAGTGCATACCCTTATGAATTATGTGTGTGACCTATATTTTAATATAACATTTAAAACTTATTTAGTCATATCACTACGAAGTCTGCAGTGTAACAGTTTATAGTGATGTCTAGCACTGGGGTATTATGCATGCCGCAGACATGTGTAATGATGTCCGACCCAGTCACAATATCCTGACACTAGACCGACTAGTCCTATCTTCTTACTGTTTATAGTCAAGCAAGGCAGTTGTTAGTATGAAATGTGACTTATACCTGAAACTTAAGCTTACAGACGAAACACGCCTTAAGGAGAACACTATAATCCCATTCAACCTAGTTTTGAATTGCATACAAGTGCACAAAGATACATTTTTATCTCATTTTGACTTCGTTATCACTTGTTCTCTCGACATGTTCGCAAAACTTGGATTTGACAATAAAAATATGAGCAATATTAGTACTGTACATATTAAAAATCTACACTAGAGTAGCTGTACTGCAGGATCCAGTGTGAGAATACGTTTGCAAGAGAGGATATATATATATATATATATATATATATATATATATATATATATATATATATATATATATATATATATATATATATATATATATATATATATATATACATATATATATATATATATATATATATATATATATATATATATATATATATATATATAATGAGGTATTGACACAGGAAACTCGCTAAAATGTTTGAAAACAACTGGATAGTTTGCAATATCAAGCATTATCAGCCATTCTATACTCGACGTGTTTGTTTCATTTCCTTTGTAACATTTTATTTCTTCTCTTTTCACATTTATTCGCTTTTGTTCTGTCTATCTGTTTTTTCCTTTTTCATTCTTCCTACATTTCTGTTTACATATATTCCTATTTGATGCTTATTACTCTCTTTTCATCATTTCGTTATATATAGTTTCCCTCTTTATCTCCGGACCGAACGTCTACATTTTGCAAGTACACTATTTGTTGCGTATGTAAATCAAATGAATTTAATAACGAATACTGTAAACTGCAAACGTTGGGGATATAAATCAGCAGAATCAAATATAATAATCGGCACGGAGTTATTAGAGTCACTGCACTAGAAAGCATAATAATGACACAAGATTTCATTACAATGTCTGAAAATAATTGGATAGCTTGCAATCTCAATCATTTGCAATCTTTGACATGATTTTGTTAAGCACGTTTAGTTAGACGTATGTCACCCTTGATTATTTGAAGGTTGTATGTTTCTTTTATATTCAACATTGCACATTTTGCCTTTAGTCAACACTTAAAAATATATAAGCCTTTTCATCTTTGTAATGGAGAAAGAAGGGTTAATATCAACGTTAGAGAAATAGTCTCTTTATTTACATTTTCTTTTCTGAGTAAAGCCATATTAGCAAGTGTCTGCTAGGCACCACACGGTCTAAGGAAAACTGATGCAAGCAATAATATACAAGGGATGTCTGTTGACAGCAGTGGTGATTTTAGTATAATGCTTAAAATGTAAAAATCAGTTTCATTTGTTCTACTTTATTTTTTTCTGTAATCTTTTCATCATAACTAAAGCAGATTTGCAAATTCAGATGACTAATGAATTGAAAATTAATGAACAGATTCCCATTACGCAAGAAAAAGCTATTATGTCATGCACACTCAGTTAGCTCTTATAATGTATTAATTTCATCTAAATTTCTAAAATGTTTTCACTGCTTAGTCGATTGAACATTCCATTTGGCCCATGGAAATTCAAGCAAATGAATCAGCGAAGAGATTGACATGACTGCCTTGATATTATAAATCCGAACCAAACAGCATATATGTTAAAGTATTCCGTCTGTTCCTTAACATTCGTCTTTCTTAATGCAAAACAGAAATCCAACAGCACCAACCAGAACAGCATAAAAGTATCATTAGAATTTGTGTTGACGCAGTAATCTCAGATTATATATATATATATATATATATATATATATATATATATATATATATATATATATATATATATATATATATATATATATATATATATATTTGTAAAGGCTTATTGCATAATCTATTGATAGTTTCATAGTAATTTAAAGTTGAAACAATGAAGTAGTCACAACATAACAGTTGCAGTAATATTTAATATGATCAATTTAGCCTGCCTGCCCCCTGCACTTCAGAATAATTATATGTCAAATGTACGACAGAGTATCAGAAATGTTTCTGATTTTTATATACCGCATATATTAGTTTCATATAGCAGCTATGCTGATCTATTAATGTAAAAAGTATGAAAATATGGAGAATGTCTACGCGTAAATGTATGGCTTAAACAAAATGCAGTCTCGTTTCAATGCTCTTTAGATAAGAATGAATTTCCAGTTTTAAGTCACAAATAAAATAAGAAAACAACAATAATTATCCTTATTGCCAGCTATTTAGACATTTTTCAAATGATCAAAATTACTAGTTATATTCTCTTCATTCAATCGATCAACTTTGAATTTGAACTTGCATAATACACCTTGCAAAAAACACGAGTCCTTATATTGGCAGTTGTACACGTTCCAGGTGATTAATCGACAGTGTTATTCGATACCAGTGATACAAAAGCTGTCGCGACACGAAACGCACCAACAAAGTTTGAATATCTCACTCATACTCCTTGTGAACTATATCATGTATGGGTGTTTCGTTCTACCACTTTAAATTATTATTTTTGTTTAACCGATGACAACGGTCTTTGAACAAAATTCATTTTTCTTTTTGTTCAAGTTTATTAAGGGGAATAGTATTTTGTTAAGCTATGCCAGGTCCAGACAATAAAATATAAACAAAAAATCACACCTATCTCTTGTTAATGGTATATCTCAAAAAATATCATTAATAAAGACTTAAATTACCTAAACTTTCTCTCTCTCTCTCTCTCTCTCTCTCTTTCTCTCTCTCTGAACTCATAAGATATCAAGGATTTAACTATTGAACACTCGGCTGTGTTAGATGGTTTTGCGATGTTCAGGAAACGAGTTAGTAGGTCTCAAATAGCTTGATAAATTAGTCTTGTTCTCACGTGTAGCCGATCGCCAATAAGAAAACAAAACAAAAAAAAAAGCAACAATTGTGTCCGTCATAACATTTTAAACGAAAATTATATTTTGGTGTGAGAAGGGTTTCCAGCTCTCAGATAAATGGATAACATAGTAAAGCGTTTATGTGAAACCACCCTGATCACCACCATCACCAAAATAGAGCCACCGTTATATCAGGTTAACACCCCCCCCGCCAAAAGTTAAAAGTAGATTTCTGGTAGTATATAAACATGTTTCCTACCTCTGAGATATATAATGCACTTAAACTAAAAGATCAGGTGATTGCAAGCAATTATGTAAACCAGTACTGTTGGTACATTGAAGTTTGTATTACAATTGAAATATGAAAACCCTTACCGTAGCGTAATAAACGCAATTTGTCCATACGCCATAGACTGATAAAATTCATGATATTGGTCATTAATAAACTCAGAAAGTCCCTCAGCATATCTTCGTACCTACCTTTATTTAATGCGAAGAGAAAATGCAGTTTAATTTTGTCGAAATTACTACTGTATCTTTAGGTCTCACTGTCTTAAACAATCTCATGTAAGATTGTTGATCTTTCTTAGAATTGAGTCCGCATTTACATACCCATGAGTCATGTTTCAATCGGCGTATTAAACCAGTCTTACTGATATCTGCCATTGCTTTCACCCTCCATGATCTTTGATCACATTTGCAACAAAATCTTGTATACATGCGCACATTCACGGATATTAATCAGTGAAAGTAACATTTTATCAAAAATATAACATGGCTGGCTGTCATGATTAATATGTGCGCACTGATGTGTATTTACTAGCAGATGGGCTTTAAAACGGGCAAATTTGCAAGTTTGCAAGTGTTTAAGTTAGATCCAGCTGTAACGTCAACAGTAATGACGTTGGATCCATTTCTATCAAAAACATTATATAAGTTCCAATACCTAAAATAATATTATCCTTCACAGCCACTTTATTATCCATATGTCAATTATTTCTTCCGCTCTTAAGTCAATCATATTTAGATCACGAATGAGATCTACATCAGCAAGTTCACATACACGGATATTGTTTAATGGTTTATGAACAAGATCATGTAAGTACATAATTCTCACCAGCCTTTACCTCTAAGAACGAAGATTCATATCAAGGCGTCTTTACGGTCAAAGAAAGTTTTATTCAGGTCATTGATTATCTCCGATATTCACTCCACGGTGTTCATGATATTTTGTTATTTTGTAGCAATATTTTTGATCAACTATGAACACAAAATCTAGTAATAACATTGCAAAAATTACTTGTTTGATATTGGGTTGGACTTGCAGACAACAACCTAGTTTATTCATTTCCTCTCAGTCTCATATTTTGATCTTGTAGATATGTTATAGATTGCAATATAAAATCTGTTCTACTAAATGTAAATATCTATGTGTTTCATCACAGTGGCGAGATTAGGTTTGCTGCTAGAAAATCGGATATTAGGGTTTGTTTAAATTTTGAAGGATAAAATAATAGAGATGAATGTAACATACGAGTCTGAATTGCACTTAACTGTCTTTGGTGTTATGGTTAACATTATGTTTTATTATAAGTGATCAATATTTACAGCCGTGATGATGATGAAGAATGTATCCGCAAAATGACAATATCATTCGTGGTGAGTTTGTTCCACCTGTTGATGCATACTAGCATCTATACATCTTGCCTACATTGCTATTTATTCTTTGTAAAGGTCAACTAGAAACTGACTGCTAGGAACACCATGATTTACCATGAGCAACCCGAAGACAGCTTGAAAAGATTGCATTTGCATGTGAATATACTTGATTGTTGATTGCACTGCATCTATGAAGCAAATATAATAAATCAGCATTGACTCGTTTGAAATAAAACATTTATTGACAGCTATTCATCAATCTGTATAACAGGAATAATTTAATAATGGAACAAATTGCTTTCAGTGTTCTCTGTCTCGCTCGGTTCGATTGTCAAGGAAAAATCTTGTCTGGTTCGCCCCTTCCCGTCTATCGAATGATCCCTCAAGAGCCTCCTTATGTCCGAAGCTTTGATCCCTTGAAACGAGATGACCACTATCATCCTAAAATCCATCATCAACTACAGCTTCACATTGTCTCTACGAAATCCCACTGAATCTAAGGGCTACTCATCAGAAACAACATCCATAATCAGCTGATAACATCGCTATGCCGTACACAAAACACGGTCAAGTTCAAATGCAATGATATGCTTACGCATACGCATGCGTGTAGTTACTTGTTACATATTACATCGCTTCATCAGAACTCCACGTACGCAAGTATTATTATAATAACATCATTTGCACATAAACTTGTATCGGATCATACCAATATAGCAGAACTATAAGAATGCAATCACTTTTAATATAGCAACATTTTAATAACGTCATTTCATCCTTTCTGTTATTAAATGGCTATTTTGAAGACTGGACTAATATCATCGAGTGTATGACATGCATTTCACTGTCTGTAAAATTTCAAATAAATATCGGAATACATTCGGAGCATTCCTTGCCTTTGTAATTGTGAGAGGACATATAGGACAGCTATGGTGGCCTCGGTAGCTCGAAAGGGTGGCGTGGGTTCGGGAGATCGCCTGTTCGATACACGGCTGAGTGATGCTCAAGACATTCTTATGGAATTAGCAGCAATCTCTCTTAGCTCTCAGCATTAAGAGGTTAGTGTTAGAACTGGTCGGTTATGTAATGACAATGTGACTGATTAGGACATAATGCTGCATTTCTCCTGCATGATGCCCCAGTAAAGGAAAATACTATTAACTGAGAAAATAAATTTATTTATTTCAATAGTCGTCCTGGCTTTACTTCCTTCTATTACACTGCTATGACCTAGAGCCGAAACAAGACCTGTCATAGTTTTGTAAGCCAACACCCAGAAAAGGATATTCTAAAAGATCTTGGTAAGGCTATCTCACATATGAAGATGTTTGATGTAATACCAATGACAATAAGATGCATGAATTAAAACAATAAAATGTCATCGAGGCTTGTTCGTTAAGTGTTTTTTTTTATCATTCTTTCACTTCCTATGGACATTGATATTCTCTGAGGTCAAACCACATTGTCCAGTGATTATAATGGTAGTTGCCATAACGATAGCACTGAGTTCCTGATATTAATATGCATTATGGCTTGATGTCGAGGTAGGTAACAATTTTGCACATACCTATTAGGTTCAGAGTGGCAAAACTGGGTGATATTGATACAATGTCAATCAATATTAATAATTATAAAATATAAATAGTTTTTAGCAGCTGGCAAAATATAAAATAGCAATTATTTTTAAAAGCAGTTTGTATTACTCCATAAATTTTCTGTCATTACGTAACGTTCGATGATATACAATTACACTATACACACTGACACAAATATATTGTTATTGATCATGTTTCTCCGACAATTTTGCCAATATGTCAATTTTCCAAACGTTCATTATTCCAGTGAATTCCTTTTGTAACACAACCTACACCTCGACTGACGACGTATATCATGTTTCACGATGTTAAGTCGATGACACTGAAGATTTAAAATCTTGATTTCAGTCTGTGAGTGAGGTCGTTATGCTCTTTTCTTAGATTCAACGGAGGGAAAGCAATACTATTGACCACGAAGATCCAACGCGGGGTTGAACTGATCTTAATGACTGTTTTGAACAAAGGATGATCCCACAGTATCGAGTATGTTTGTAGTGAGGCTATGTGTTATCGCAAATTAAAAAGGTGCTAATATTTTGTTCAAGGATTACATTGAAGAATTATGGGTCTTTTGTTGTTGTTCTTTTATCAGTTCAGTGGTAATTTTACATTATATATGTGACATTAAGTCAGAAGAAGATAAATATACTTCGTTTTCTTTCGAAGCAATAACTGTAAATACAATATACAAGCGCAAGTGAACCGATTTAAATGTATCGGTTATGTTCCTATAGCTTAACAGTTTTACAACATATTTTATGATAATGTTTACATCTATCATTTTTTTAGATACTCTTTATTTAAATCGTTTTTGATACATTTGTCATTTCATTATGATCCAAAGAATTTTCGATTACGGTTGTAATCTATTCGTGTGATTTAATTTTATGGTCGCTTTTTTCCGTGTAGAAAAGCCGTTGTCAACATATAAATCAATAACTTATGGTGGCGTTTAGTTTATTATAATTGACACTATCGGTTACTCGCAATCGCATGCGATCAACTTCCAAAGGATTTGGACAGTTTGCGTTGTTCAAACAATTATGTGTGAAAGGGTGAGCTGGATAATAATACCGTAAAATACTTATAGTTTAGCGATGTCACGCGATGCACTCGTGTAGGCTTATGAATATTACCCACTACATAACCTCTGTATTGTTGATATAATTTTCACTGCGTAAATTACAACTTACGACAAGTTTTAAATTTATTTATTATGTACTTTAATTGATTTCCTTCCTTGAAAGGTACAAACAGAAATGTGCTTGAATACGTAAATTAACAAGGTATTTTCCATAGCAAAGACAAGACCAAACCCGTTAAAGTAGTCGTAAATATTTTCCCATATAAACCTCCAAAATGTACTTAATAGTTAAAGACTTCGTGATTGGAATTATTGAGCTGCGTCAGCCTGATTGTGGAAAACTGTTGTACTTGACATGTTTAAATACGAAATCGAAAGAAAACAAAGATTATAATTACCCACTAAAGATATGAGATCTTTGTTGAAAACCTATATTGAGAGAGTACTTATTCATAAGTAAATTATGCTGATTGGAAGCTGAAGTTCTTGATTAAGTATTGCTGATTCCACCATTAACTCTAATTAATACGGATGCATTTATTTGATTCTGAATGATGGTAGTTAATGTTTGAAATGGTACTCATCCAGCGGTTAGTATATCTGTTTCATTCAAGTGGAGCTCGAACTATCTCGTGAATGTAGGTAATTGATAGTGTATGTTCTTGTTCGAACAAAAGGGTATTAGTTATGCGATACTGCCGGTGGGAAAGTCTACATGTTCGTTAGTCTGTCTTTTAAAATATATCATCATCACGCCGTTGGAAAAAAACCGAATGAGGTAATAATATATAGTTCTGTGAAACATACCGTCCTTGATATCAGCTATTCGAATAACAGCAAGGGCTCCAATTAAATGTAAAAATGTAAGAAACGGGACGTTATAAAAGGAAAGATGTATCCACTATTCAAATCTTAATGTGTAGTCATGAAGGGAAAACGTACCAAATATCGAATGGAATCTAGATTTATGATTCCTTCCCATATAACACATTACGTTAACACAACGTTACCGTGAAATCATGATTTGATTACGTGGTAAAATTGCATTCTGGCCACGTTGCTAAAACATTACACATGGACAGAATTTTAAGAGTCCTCTGGGCTACAGAATAAAAATTACAAATGGCACAAGTGTGCATTGGCCATAACAGCATATGAATAAAAGTGTTACTTATACAAAGATCATATTCAACGATTTTACAACGTTGTACTTAAGTTATGTTTACAATTTGAGGAGGAAAATATTACTTTTCAGTCATTTTTGAAAAAAAAAATATATTGTCAAAAGAAACCAATGAAATAAATGTTGTAACTTTTATTGGAAAATATGTCATTCGTCACCTGTTGTGATTAACGATGTGACGTACAATTATTGTCTTTTCAAGGTTTTACGAATCCACTAACCGATGAGTGTACCTGTTCTTGTACCGCCAGAATAATATATTGTGCCTAATGAGACAATGTGTTATTTTTAACCGTCAAGGTAAGACTATTATTCGATTAATTACTACAATAGCATTTTTATTTGCAGAAAATAACGTTTCTTTTGTGACACTGAGATTAGGCTTATCCTAACGTTTCTGCGAACAAATCCATGTACATATAAGCACAATGCATTGAAGCTGTGTCATCAATGTGTGGTTTCTCGACGGACATGTCAAAGCTGTACATAAGATATAAATAATTATATGCTGAAACATAATACTTGGATTATAAGTTTTAATATTATAACGATTCTGGATGTAACCAATTTGATACTGCGTGTACATTATGTTTTGGTGAGTAGGTGAGTAATAAACACATTTCTTATCAACTATAATGTTTATGAGCTAATTACTTACATACATAACATACGTTTGCGCATATATATTTCTCCATCAATTTACTTTTTGTTGATATGTGTATGGTTAATGGTTAAACTGATTAACGCTATTATGGGAGAACAAATACAATAAGGAAAGTTTCATTTGACTTTTACTGTGTAATGAATGCTGAAAAGATAAGTGGCTTTATTAAAATTTGTTTTCAATTTGCAGGGCATAAGCAAAGTATGATGTAGACTGACTTTGCTGTGGAGGATACTGATTCAAACTTTAAATCTTATCAATATATAGAAAACCAAGATAAAATAAAGTGCCTGTATAATATATATATATATATATATATATAAATATATAAATATATATATATATACATATATATATAAATATATACATATATATATATATATATATATATATATATATATATATGCATACATATATACATACATACATACATATATACATATATACATACATACACACATACACACAAATATATATATATATATATATATATATATATATATATATATATATATATATATATATATATATATATATATATATAATGAAAATGATTATGATATAATGATGATATATATGATATGATATGATGAAAAGCCTCTTCTATTTGTGAATATAACCTAGCACACCCACACCCAAATATCAAATCCGTAGGGGTAACAAATAACTGTCACCCACAACCTGACGCTGTAGGTAGGTATATTAATTTCTATTCACAAATAGAGGGCTGGTCAATGGACCCCACTTCAATAGATAATATTTCGTGGGCATATAATCCACCCCTAGACAAATTCGCCTTTTAGAGGATTCGAATCCCAACCGCAATTACCTCGTTTTCATACGCAACCTACTGACCTATCGACACACTATACTGAATTAGTTAATATATACTTAACAAAAACAGCACGATACATTTTCTGATTATGAAAACACGAAATTCTACATTATTTTGTCTGTTTCAAAAACGATATATTATAAATAATAGAAAATACAATGAATTTTTGATTTCACATTGCAATATAACAGAGAACCACTCTCGCTAACAAATGATAGGCTACACTAAGTGATAACAATATCTATTTTGAAAAAACTATAAATAAAATCTACAAATATATGATTTTATTTTGTATATATTAATCGAATTTATCATTACAAGTTATATACTTGACCATTTTATTTTGTATAAAAACGGATTTTCCCAATGCTATCTATGGCCTGAATTACATAGCTTAGGATTAAATGGACTGCTGTTGCTATGCGACTGCTGAGCTACTGCAGATAATAAATCAATAAGTCGAATGAAGATGTATATGCTTTCTTAAAAATAAAAATATATGCTTCAAAAAATGATACTAATGTGAATATAGCAGATCATAGATTTTTTTCACTAATTAATTAATAACAAAACTGTAAAGATTTAAATCCCTGGCATGATACATATAACCAGATTTAGGCAATTTATCAAGTTTTGAGTTTAGTTTACGTAAAGGACATTTCTAATTATTTTTAAACAAAGACAAAACTGTACAGGTTTTAAAAATGCTGTAATATATTTTCATTTCACTATGAAACAATAAACAACTGATTAAAAATTAAAAACAGATATAAACAACATACCATTATCTTTTATGCTCGACAACTCGGGAATGATTTTACGCTAAACCCTAGCGTAATTATCTCCCTTTCCTAAAAAAATCAAGTAGTACAGAATTGCAGGATGGGTTGAGAGCAAAAAACTAAATCTCTAATCTTATTGAAATGATATCAACATTTGCAATTAAGTATCGTTTATTTTCGTAACTATTTAAAAAAATCTTGATTCTCCCAGACATTTTACGGCGACTCTCGAATAGTTCTTTCATTGGTAATTTGCTTAATAAATATTTGCTACCTTTAGAAAAGCTCTTGGCCTGTCCAAATCTATTATAATTTTTGTGTACCGACTCTGGCTTATTGGACTGTGTATATTTTCATATTTTGACGAAAGAGCACCTATTAAATTTTCGAGATATGGAAAATAATTGCTATTGTCTGTTCTAAAAAGAGAAAGTTTTGTTCTATCAAATTTACAAAAACAAATGCCTGAAACTTCGTCATCAAATTCAAATGGCAATTGTTGAATACTGACCATAATTTGTTTTACTTTACTTTTAACTCCATCAGTTGATGTTAAATTTTCAAACTTTATTTCTAATGCATAGACAATATTACTTAAATAATGTTTAAGAGCGAGAGTATTAATTCCGTCTTTGCAATACCTTTTATCATCAAAATTACTTAGTCCACGTTTTATAATTGTGTTCGTTTCAACCTTATGATAGTTCTAATGACATTGCTTTTAATAAAGCTGACGCTATTGTTAACACCAGCTTTGATGTCCTCATAATGCATCATCTTTTTCACATATCCTCTAGGGATGCCTTTAGATTTCTTTGTCAGTTTATTGTCGTCTAACATAACAACATACATTTTGCTTCTTAGTCCAACAAACTCTCTCACCGGGAAAAAAAACATAAACTCGTCTTTCATTTTTTTCGATACCTTTCTTGTTAGAATTATCATGAAATCCACTACAAGTTGGATAATCTGATAACTCGAACAGATCTTTATTATCGAAAATATCTGATAGACATTTTCACATTTTATGTTGTATACCAGAGAATCCGTATCAGTAAATAGCAACTCTGAATCTAGCCACAATCATTTGTTTGGTAAAATTATAATGTAAATCGTACATCAACCACTTTGATATATCAAGTACAGCTGCACCAATATATATTGACTTTAAATTAACTTTAAATTTGTCTTTCGTCGTTGTATTGCGGCAAGATATTCATTAAATATTTTCATGCTAACAAAACCATCGTCACTAAGTACCTTATTTCTGAGATTAATATCATTAACGATCTCAATCGAAACTCTATGGCGTTTATTTTCCATAGTCTTACCAAACACTAAGTTGTTCATTAACTTGAAAAATGTTTTCGCAAATTCGGATGTAGCTACAGCACGACGTTTCGTATTTAGGTTAATATAATCTTGCATCCATTGCGATTGATTAAACTTTAGTACACGATGGACTGTTCGCAGAATTAGTCTAGCATCTACTGCTTGCTTTAGTTTTTTTGTAATGCATGCCAAAATTTCTTTTATCTAACAAGTTTGGAACTAACTTGTTAACGATAAAGCATTTTGGCGCTGGCATAGCTCGTTGTTCAGGTGATAATAAACTGTAATCAATTGATTCTGCGCAAAATGAATAGTCGTTATGTAAATCGTGTAACGATCTGGGGTAGTCTAGATTAACTTCAACAAAGTATGAATTATCTTTCGGAAGATTTTTTTCACTTTCTTTAAGAAATTGGTTTGGGGTTATCCAATGAAACTCCACGCAAGGTATTGGCTATTCCATACTGGTTCTGAACAAATTGACACAATCTAGATAAATAATGTAACTCGACGGAAGATTTGTATCATAACTTTTTAAGTATTTATTATTAGCCGCTGCATATTGTTTTGTTATGACGCTAATTCCGCCCCTAATGCCTTTTTCATTAACGTTAAACATATCAATATCTGTTACGAGATCAAATTTTATCTCTATCTCAGCCCTGGAGCAGAATAATACCAGCATGGGTCTAATCCGCAATGTACATGACTAACCTGACGATAATTATCGAAAACATCTACTAGCAATAACACATCAGTTTTCAGATATAAATCGTGATAATCGCCAATTATTTTACAGGCGAATTTATCCCACATGAATTGTGCATATTTACACTCATCGTCGCTGATGTTCTCATTCTTGAGCTGGGAGTAAAATTTATCTTTGTCAGGTAGAGAAGTTTCATTAAATCTGCTCCAATCGTCAAGATATTCGTAAGGAAATATACCTTTGTTTTGTCAGATGGACATAGTTTTCACCGAAGCAGCTGTGCATTTTATTGAAGAAACTGCAGCCTTTCATGAGCTCGTCTAATGACCGCCATAAATTGCAAGCTGTCGTTAAAGTGTAACTTGCCGAGGATTACCGACATATACTTTTCAAAATTATTTGGAATACATTTTATCACGTTTATTAGTTTCAGTTTAGCTTTAATATTTTTATCACCAAAAGCTTCTACAATGATGTGACTGTTGTAGCCACGAAAGTTATGTAAAATTACTGGAATAAAATCTGGAGAATTAAATTTTATATTTCAACTGTTATGAGCTGCTCTGCGATATTGGCAGGTCAAATAACAAGTGAACTTGCACCTTGGAATCCGCCAGAGGTTTTTCACAAATATAACAATTACCGCCTCATCAACGTCGAATTGTTGTTTAGACGTTATTCTCTTTGCAACTGTCCTAAGTAATCTGTTAGAAATTGTATTAACTTCGTCTATTAAATTTTTTAGTAAAATGTAGATTTGGTCACACAACAAGAAAACACAATACGTGGAATCGGTTCTGGTGGTTCTATTATTACAAATCCTGTTAAACAAATAATTTCAATTAATCTTGAAACTGGGGCAGAAATAAAACTTAAATCAATTTATCTGCGGCAAAATATTATAAGATTTATCCAGCTAGAGCAAAATCAAGAACAAGATCAACAAAGTCTATGTTGACATTTGATCGATTTAATTTTAAATACGATATCATTACGAGAAAGACAGTTATGACCAAATTCCATTACGTTGTCGCGATTTAATCCTATTGTCATTATTTAATTTGTATCAAGTTTTATTTTATCCGCCGCTGTTAACAAAAATTTATCAAATTCGCCATATCATAACGTCACGAATTAAAAATTATACCCCAGCAAGCAATTTCGAACTGCTTCGGCTAATTGTTTTTTGTTTAGAATTTTAACTCTATAATGATATTTTATCTCCATAATATATATTAATTAGATAAATGATTATCATAATAATGGATCTAATCCATAGACTGGCTCAGATATATTCGAACGATTTTGTTCCTGTTTCTAATGTCACATCCGACGATAGATTTGCTTATTTCATCGACCATACTAAAATGATATATTGTATAACTATGACGATGACGATGAAGATGATGTTGTCATTAGCAAGAAATATTTAAGTAGACCAACAACTGGGGGATATGATGTTAAGTACCACATTGCCGAAAGATATTAAAATGTAGTTTTAGTGTTGCCAAGCATCAAATATTTTTAGCAGCTTATAAGACCCTTTCTAAACGAAAAAGTACGGGCACATCAACGAAACATAAAATACGATTTTAGTTTTGTTAAAATACTGAATTTAATGGCAGTCGAATATGCGAGAAAATTACACTTAATTTCCTTATGTAAACCTGTAAAATGTAAGTCAGTACTAATGAAATACAAGCAAATTTATTATAATATTATTCGATCGACTGAGTTGGTAGCTAACTATATCCGCGCTATTTAACTAAACTTTTGTTGCCGCGTTTTATAATAACGTTTACGATACCAAATATATGTTGTTCTGTATTTTGAAGTTTCTGCTCTTAAAAACTGCCAGTTATAGGTTCACCTAATAAGTCTTTCAGCGAATAGGTAACTGGTATTGTTAAAAGCACTTTATCAACAACAAATACTTCTTCGCTTCAGTTCGGAGTAAATTCCTTTTCAAAAGTTTTCTTAGTCAGTGAAATTCTGACTTTATCGCCAACTATAAATTTATGTCTGCGATTCATGTTTTCGCTTGCTAGTATTGGATTTGCAAGCGCGTCATTATTTGGCGACATTTTTCTTTTGCCAGGCGAAAGGGGTCGGTGTTTCATGTTATTACATTCGTCAACGATATTTTGTAAGTTGTCGATGTATTTATTTGTGTTTTTTGCTGTCAAATACTTATGAAATTTTTCGTTAAGCGTGCGATTATATCGTTTAACGATAATGCTTTGACCTTCATTTCCAGTTACGTATTTTTAAATGTTATTTTGTTCCAAAAACTGCTCGATATTTTTGTTTAAAAAAACTCTGCTCCGTGATCGGTCCAGATTTTGTTTGGCTTTCTTTCAGTTGTTATTATGTGCTTTAGCGCGTCAATCAATGAGGTCCCAGTTTAATCCGAAACTGGCATACTAAATGCATATTTACTAAAAACACCGACAACATTAAAAAATGTCTCCTATTTTTGTTACATTGAGCTAGATTTGACATATCAACTAAATCTGTCGCCGAAAATTCATCAACGGCATTTGCTACAACTTTGCGTCGCGAAAACTTTTCTTTTTGTAGGTCTATGTAGTTCGACGGCAAGGTCATCGTACAAGTCTCTACCTAGTCCGAATTTATATTTTGCTCCAAAAAACCCTGAACCAACCGTCTGTCAACACGCTTTCGTATATTTTCTGGTTTCATTTCGCAAAATTCGTCTAACATTACTTTGTTGCAGCTTTATATTGTTTCGTCATTAGGAAGACCAATATCTCTGTAGCAGATATCATGACGTATCCCTATTGCATCAAATTGATTGTAAGGCTTCTGTCCTAGCAGTGGATTATCATTTTCGTCAAATTGTTATCAATTATTATTATGCCACGGACCAGTAGATTTATGGCCTGACAATGTCCATACACCTTTCGATTTCGGTAGTTTGCCAATTAATATATATATATATATATATATATATATATATATATATATATATATATATATATATATATATATATATATATATATATATATATATATATATATATATATATATTCCCTTTCCAATTATTTATCTCTTGCTGCATTTCTGGCAATATGTAACAATTTTATTTTGTTCGATACATAAATCTCTATCAGCATCACAGTTGCACGTCATTATTTATTTAGTCGTCTACTAAAATAATGTCAGGACTACCCGCCCCGGACTCTGCTGCTGGTAAAAACATACTTTTTCTTTTTTCACAAATTGCGCAAATACTTTTCAGCATTATTATATTATTCTTTGTCTTTTCAGTAATTTCTTTATTTTCTGTTTTAGTTTTACATTTGAGACATTATGTTGACATCATTAGAGAGGGTTGTTTATCAAATTGCAAAATAAACTTTAAAAAATCTGGATTTTTGGTCATCTGCTTAATGAACATCATACAGTAATAACCGCAAGCGGAAGTCCCAACTTGCTGAATCTGATCAGAAGAATACTTTATTTTTTTGTATTTACTCATATGTCGTTTTACCCCGTCACTCAGTGGAATTCCGAACGAGTCGAAATAATTATTATCAAAACCAGCTACCCAATGTGTTGCAGATCCGTCATTAAAATCTTGTATATTTATAACGCAAAACCCGGCAATGCTGAAGATGTAAGTTCATCTTTTGAATAAACTAAGTGAAAATTTTTAACTTTTTGTAATTTATCAAGTATATCAATATTACTAAACGCCTTGTTCCCGGCAGCATTAGTCCTCGTCCTAACAAACCCGGCAATAGAGTTCTCGCTTAAAATTAAAACGAAAGTTTCTTTTGCGATCGTGTTTACTCGCTTGATTTTTGGTTAACACTAATTTTGTTAAAGTCCGCAAAGCACTTGGGTTGATCTTCAATGAAACCGGCCTCCACTTCGCAACAGCAGCTGTTAATATTTTAACTTGGCCATGGGTTAAATGTATTTCCTTCATTATATATTTTGTAATCTTATATAACAATCACAAATTAAACTTGCATTCTCATTTTACCTCCAATGGAATCGATTGTATCAAATCTGTCGCTTATCACTAATGGATATACATTTAACGCCGCTGCTGGAGCGGCTCCTAGCGTCCAGGTAACCTCAATATCAGCTGTATTTTCCATTGTTCGCTCGTTATGTTTACTACAAAGTAAAATATCGGATAAAGTGTACGAAATTCTTCTACTGATATCTGAGTTCCATCTCCAGTATCTTGATATTTCTGCATTGAGTCGATCAGGAAATGTATGGTCTAGTATAGTTTTCATTAGCGTTATCTGCAAAATTGCATTCGATCGCTCTTTCTGGATATTGCTTTGAATATATTCTAGCATAAATGCGTCTAACATCAGCGTTATCAATTATTTAATTATTTTGTTGTTGGTTTCCACGTCGAGCTTGTTGCTGCAAAACAACGAATAACTGACGCGGCAGATGTTCACTCGATGTTGTTGTAACTTGCCATGTGTAGTCGGTGTTATTTAGAACTGCTGTTTGATATATTTGATGTTGTTGAAAATGAATTTTATTCATGCCTTTTTCCAGTATACTATCTGATTCTAATGCTTTAGTGACCGATAGAATTATTCGTGGCATCCACAGCGCAAATTGCACATCTACCCCACCAGATCGAAATAAACAATCAGTTTTTTTGCTTGATCAAAAATAAGCGTATGTTTAACTCCACGGAATATTTTATTATAGTCTCGGCAAAAGCCAAATATTATACTTAATGGAAACATCATTGTAATTTGACGTGATACTGCTAAACGATCTCTTCGCTTAGTATTGCCCTCATTGTAAAGTAAACTTTTAAAACCTATTATATTATCGTTAGCTAAAGCTAACATTGCAGTTCCATCATCTCCTTCTCCTGGTGTTGTTATACCAAGATTATTACAAGCTGCAGTGAGTAAAACTCTTGTAGCGTTTGCATCAGCGGCTGCAGCTGGTGCTGCTATACCAAAATTGGCAGCATAAAGAATGAGAAAATTTCTCACATCTTCTGCGCTTCCATTAGCATTAGATCCAGCTGCAACCGCTACCCTTGGAATAAATTCTGCAGATGCTGCATTTCCAGGTCCTGAATCTTTAAACCACATCATATTAGTTGCAGTTAACTTTGAGTAATCATCGGAAAACAAAATAATATTTAAGGCTGTACTTGCAACTTGTGAGTTGAAATATCTTCTATAGTTTGATTGGCCAGCTGATATTGAGCACTTCTAAATAAACACCAACCATTATGTATAAGAGCTAATTAATTTCAAATCGGTGAAAGCGATAGGTACCCCAGTGGTATTTTTCAGTGTCAGATGACTCATCCTACTGCCATATCTATCTCCGGTTAAGTGTTTTGTTAATGGAGATAACGTAAGAGTTTACCCGGAGAATACATCTTTGTAGCGGGACCTGTTGTGTGGTCAATCAAACGATATAAAACAATTCTTGAAGTGGGTACCATTACGCCATCCTGATAAAAGGAACTTTTTTAGAAGGTGATAGACGCGGTGGGTGAGTGACCCTCATACTGTTGTGTAAAATTATGTGAGTTTCATTTTATTTTCCTGTCGGTTAACACAGCGGTTGAATAGTTTTATTACATCATTATTGTCTTTATATTTTGTTTTGGAAGCGCTATAAGGACAACAAAAGATCAACATTTTGTATATCAGTATGTTGATGTTAGCAAGTGATTTCAGCAGTAAGTATAGTTATGAAGCTTTGGGGTTTCAAAGGGGATTGAAAGTGTTTTGTAAAGGATATATATATATATATATATATATATATATATATATATATATATATATATATATATATATATATATATATATATATATATATAATGTTCACACGTCATTTTACTACAATTTCATTACCTAAAGACAGATTAAGTATATGAAGTGAAGGTTATGTCAAGTCTTCAATTTATTCCATATATTAGAAAGTAATGCTCATCTGTTATTGAAATATTATAAACATTATACTAAGCTCTCATACATATTTTATTCCAGAACAACTAAAAACTGGAGAAATAAGTACAAAGACACTACCATGGCAGTTAATAGAGTTAGCCCCAGCCAGTCAGATAGGAACATAGGTCAGGATCAGGAGTCGAATAAAGTGAATAAAGAAGTGCCATCGGTGGCTAAATCAAGATATAAAGAGGTAGGTCTCTGGATTTGTTAGCCACGCCGGGGAGAGAATAACAGGGAAAACACTAATTGGAAAACCAGACTGATGGACGCGATATATAATTAAAAATGAGATTAGATAAGATTCTACTTACCTACGACTTAAATAGGACTAGACATGTTACGCACTTTATAGCGAAGGCATTAAGGAAAAACTATTTTCTTCACGTTGTAAACCGGTAGTGGAACAATATTTTCTTTGATAACTTGAAATCAAAAAAAGTGTTTGGATTTCTTTACTATTGGTAATTTTAATGGGATATTCCATTAGATGTAATAAGGGATCTATAAATAGTGCCTTGGTTACCTCTTCCAGGGCGTACGTTTTTAATGTTTATGCACGTGTAAATTGGACAGGGAATGTCATTTTCCTTTATAAAGAAGCATTTTGGTATTCTCTCATTGGAGCCAAACCTCTACTAAGACATTTCGTTTATGTTGTTATCTAACAGATACACTGTTCTGCTTGAAATGGGAAATTTCGCGTGGACCTGTCCCTGTCTTGCATTGCTCTGATTATAAATATTTTGTATTCGTACTGCCCTAATGGCTCCAAGCAACGCTATTTAAGGTACTCTGGTCGAAGTGAAGGAAACAAGTTCAACGAAAGCATCGCCTTTATCCGTCTATTTCCTACCTTAGATGCATAGAGAGGCTCAGGGATAATGTGCTTATTCCGATCTCAATTTTGCAAGGGAGAGACAACACTCTGGAGTAGGCACTATTCCCTTATTTCCAAATGTTTTTTTGGTAGCCGTGTCTTTATAGGCCTATGGGCTGTGGAGTTTCTATAGTCGTTGACGAAGACTATTTCAAGTGAAACGTTTTCCCCCTTTACAGGTATTACCATCAGTTTTTTTTTGGACCTAGGATTTTCTAATTTTGTATTACATCATTTGACCTGACCTCCGCATTGAAAACGTTCAGTAGTTCCTTGACTGTTTGATCTACAATCGTATCTTGCAGTTCTTCAGATAAGATCGCACATGCTATTGGCCTGTAATACTTTGGTCAGGAATCATTTTAAATCCAAAAAGTTCGATTTGCACGTAGTTCCATCCAATCCAGGATCCTATACATTTTGAAGAACTTCCTATTGTGTCTAGCATAAGTTGGAATGAAGCCAAAGTGTGATACCAATTTAAATCCAAGACCCATTATCATCTGGCAATGCCAGCTGTCAAAGAGATCACAGTTAAGGAAGGGTGTGCACACCTGTGTAAAGAATGCTGCTCGTGAATGTTTTGGAACAAACAAACATATGTAATTCTTCAGACGATTATGAAGTAAACAAACTTAGGCATTTTCTTCTGGTTTGATTCATCAATATTGTAGGCCACATATTATTTCACGAACGCATTGGGACTGGAGACAGTGATAGTTTTATTAGTCTTGAAGATGAAAACATTATGTTCTATATTCTCACAATTTACAGCTAGTACTATCGAATTTGTCAGTACTTTTAAGTTTTCTAATTATATAAAATGTCACTTTTCAAGGCTTCTGTATCATTAAGTATTTCAATGGCTGGTTGATTCACAAATGCTTTATTGAGTTCCTCGAAGAAAATCTATACATTATTTGGTCTATATTATTTCAGTTGTGGCTCATTCCAAATGAAGATGATATAAGCTCCAATATCTACTATTTGTTTTAGAGTACCGTTCTAACTTTGAATCAGTCCACCTTAGGCATATTTCGTTAGATTGATAACACACATGTTGGAAGCTACAACATCATATACGAGCACAATTTATAGTTAGTATTATGTTGGTCCTTGGAGATTTTCAAAGTCTTTGTTTAGTTAGCTGTCATGGCATACGCATCTATATCATTAAGTAGTTTCATGGCTGGTTGATCAGCTAGTACCTATTTGAGTTCCTGAGATAAAATATATCCTATAGTTGGAAATATTATTCCATTTGTGGCATATTAGAAAACTAAAAGGACGGATGTTCCATTATTTCCTATATATTTTGTTTAATTTAGTGGCCAACAGGAATTTATCCCGTGTCTTGGAATATTGGCTGAGCACCGAACCTTGCATATCAATTTGATGGAGAGATGGTGGATAAATGGTGTTATGTGAATATACAATTTCAGTCCATAAATGCAAACAACACAATAATCATATATGTACTTGGATTCAACGTCATCCAAATAACATTAAATGATCTAAGTGTAACCTGGTGCAAATGAAAGAGGAGGTGGATCCTGCCTGGATTGACAACATTGGAGTCAAACCGGTTCTGGGTTCATATTGCTTCAGGTTTCTATAACGCTGCGGATAATTTGGACAAGGATGATTACGTACACAAAACACAACCAACACATCCAAAAAGAATGTTCTAGGATGGCTATGATTTAAAGAAAATTAATTTTTCGAGCAAATGATTTCATAAATGCCAGGATGACAAAGCATGAGTATGTAGACTTAATGCATGCAAAGTGTAATGGTTACTGTCTATTTAACGCAGGTTGTCGAAAAAACGGCCTTAAACAAATCCAATAGACAAGGTACGTGTAGTCAAGGATTTAAATTACAAGTGTAGTTGGTTGTACAGGTTCGTTCATTTAATGTGTATTGTTTAGTGATATTCAACTTTAATGCAAATTCTTCCATCAACATTCATTAAATATTATGTATATTTCATGTGTACCGGTGTTATGCTGAAGGTAGGTTTCATATTTGTTGTGTCTCTATTATACGAACATTTTATATCTAGGTTATACGTTTATAATTGCTGTCTTGAAGAAAATTAAGTTTTTTGAATAGTTAAACCATTTCAGTCATCATTACAGGTCGCCTGTATATAGTGCTTGCTTATTCAATGTATTTAGTGTAACGACGTAATTAAGTAGTTATAATAAACTTTCTGACATTATATTCATTGATTTATCAATTTACTTCATGTCAATAAATTCGTCTCATGTATTGTTAACATATTACTAGAATTATCAACTAAGCTTCCGGGGATATGATTGGCAAGCGGCACACACGTGTAGAGGGCTGAATATACGTTTCAGTTCATAAGATGGAAAAGTAAGTGCCAGTTAGTTGCTAATACCTAATCACTAAGCACGCCCATCAACTTCATGAAACAAGATGAAAACATGTTAATGTGCGTGGTGACATGAGGTGTTCTTTGCTTTATGTTGTTTCCACAGCTTATACTCTTCTGACCGTTTTGATTCATAATTAATATCGCTTATTACAATTGCTAATACAAATGACATTAATTGACTTAAGTGTAATCTGGTGCAAATGAAAGCGGAAGTGGTTTCTGCCTAGATATACAACATTGTAGTGTTATTGGTTTTGGGTTAAATATGAGTCAAGTTTCTAGAAAGTTTGCGGATCGTTAGATTCAAGATTTTTTAATTTGGACAAGTGTGTTTACGTACACAAACACAACCCCCAAAAATCAAAGAAAACGTTTTAGGATGGTTAATATTTAAGGAAAATTAAATATCCGAACAAATGCTTCCGTAAATGCCAGGATAACGGAGCATGTGCATGTATTCTGTGTATTTCCATTATGCCAGGTTTAAAGACTGATTTAGTAGTTCCATATATTGTATAGTACATACTGACTATTGAAGACATAATGCAAATTGTAATGTTTACTGTATATTTAACGCAGGGTGTCGGCAAACGGCCAGGAACAAAGCCCATAGACAAGGTACGTAGTAGGCCAGGGTTTAAAGTACAAGTAAAGTAAGCTGTACGGGTACATTAATTTAATGTGCACAATTAACTGATATTTATCTATAATGAGAATGAATGCATCAAAGTTTAGATTAGTTTCGTGACCAACATGGATTTATTCCGTGTCCCTGAATTCTGGTCGTTTTGGAGTTGGTGCAAACCATTACACGGAAGCTGAAAAAAGTGTACTACTTGATCTATGAAGATAGCATTTTTACCCTTCAAATCGCTCCTTATGGTGAACAAACCAACTAGCACAAGGACCTCCTGAGAGCACATGGTTTTCCAGGATAAACTCTCCCAAACCAGTTGATTTTAAGGGCATTGTGAGTCGGGTTTGGTTTATGACCGAAAGTACCGGATTGATATATCTTCAATCGTATCAGGTAATTTGATGTGAAGAAAATATATTCTTGGTCAGTAGAGCCTAGAGAGAATCTCTGTTTTGTTTTCTGGTTTTGTGGAAGCCCCTGATCTTTTGGACGAAGTCTCGTTTGATCTTTAATCATAAATAAATGTTCCACACAACTTAGTAGATAGAAGAATCTGAAACATTTCTCTATGGAAATGTTTAAAGTTCTGCAACAGTTTTAATTAACTTTCTCCAATTTATCAACCAGTCTCGTTTTGAAAAACAAATGTTCCTTACCTAGTTAAGTAGGCAATGATCAGTAAAGGTGTTTGTGCAAATAAAGGGGTATAAAGTTATGTTTGATCGCGTTTAAAGGTATAAGGATACGTTGGAAATTAATTTTTCTTGCCTTTTAGGTCCTGTTGAGATCTTGTCATCCACTATTTCTAGTTAGATTGTACTCAAAGATCAACAGAGCTTATAATTCTCTTACGATGAAGACACGTTTATTCATCAAGTTTGAGTTCAAAAGACCTTAGCGATTGGTAATTAAGAAGTGGAGACAGAACTGGTCAGTGTTTCTGTAGAAAATATGACTTTTGGAAATTTCTCATAAAGGGATTTAATTGTTTGATAAGAATATCGGTAATGTCTGCCCAGAAGTATAAGCAACACACTAGTTCTGAACTGATTTAATCCCGAGAAAGTTATGTGTAATCTGATGCAAATGAAAGCAGGCGATTCTATTGGGATCTGCAAAGTTGGGGTCACACTGGTTCTGGATTATATTTGCTCCAGTTTTCTAGAACGTTGCGGATAAAGGAATTCTATATTCTTGAGCCTGTACAAGAGTAGTTACGTACCTAAACCTAAAAGCAAATATAATGTAATAGGATGACTAAGATTTATGGAAAACTCATTTTACGAACAAATGGTTCAATAAACGCCAGGACAAAGGCAAATATAAACAAATAATGTGTATCACTATTATACCATGTTATTAGACTGATTTATCAGTATTATAAATTCTCATGTTTAATGTATATTTAATACATGTTGTCGAAAACGTCCAGAAGCAAAGCCCATTGACAACGTAGTTGGTATGCCAGGGTTTACAATAAGTTCAGGTGGTTGTATTAATTATATTTGTATTGTTCAGTGATATCTCACTATAATGCTGATCCATTCAACAACATTCCTTTAATAGTATGTATATTTTTGTTGGTTCCAGTTGAATACAAAGATTTGCATCATTTGTTCGGATATCTCATTTATAGGTTATGCGTTTTTGATTTCTCTCTTGTGGAACCTTTTACATTTTAAATAGGTAACACATTTCATGTTCATGTATCTTTACCAAATGCCTATACATAAGGTTTGCTTATTCCATGTATTGTGAGTAACGAGGGAATTATGTAGTTGTAAGCAACGTTGTGATAGTGCTTTCTTTATATTTTTAATTTACTTCATGTCAAAAAATGGCTCTCATGTATGGTTAACATATTGTAAGAATTTTCAAATAAGCATCCAGCAATGTGTAGCGAAGTGTATTTTTCAATTTATAATAGTGAGCATGAGGTGCCATTTGAATACTGCTAGCCAAATCACTGACCATGCATATTAATTTCCTCGTGAAACATGATCAAACCATGTGCTGACAAGAGGCGTTCTTGCTTTTAGTTTTCTCGCATACCTTATACTCTAAAAACAATTGCCAAAACAATAACCACGTCTAGTTAAATTGTTTAAGTTTCGTTTCACTTCGTTTCAAAATGGTGATGTTGTGCATACTTAATACCGATCTCCTTATCGTCGTACTGAAAACTTGTTTTCTAAATCAAGTCTTTAAAACCTGTATTCCAATAAGGCTTTCCGCTTGTGTTGTAACACTCACACATACAAACAGAAACACACACACGCACACGAACACACACATATAAGAAGTGTATGTATATTAGAAAGTAATGCTTCTTAAAGGCGGGCTATATCGGCTAACTGGCATCATTATTTGTTTTCATTTCCTTGCTTTGGCTTTCACAGCCATTGATACAAACAACGCACAGGTTTAATGCATAGTAAGATATGCAGTTGTCTGAAGCAAAGGTTTAGTTTCCATAAAGCATTTCGTTATATGTTAGTTTTTGTCTGATTACATTATCTGAGTGACCATGGACATGGCAGAGCAAACTATTTTACAATCATATGATTCGTTGATTTCAGGCAAATGATTAGGTGTTTATATGTATTAAAACATGAAATGTTTTTATGCAGATCAGCATTACATTCAGCAAATTTATGTAATGGTATTTTTATGCTTATATTGTAAGTTGTTCTGTCATTTATTAATTTGATTTAGTTATTTATATTTCAGAGCGATAAGACCAAATGGATTCTAAAGAATATCAAACTTAATACACGTTTATGCAACGGAGAAAGTGAAGAAAACGAGTAAGTTCTGTGTTTCTTGAATTTATTTGTCCAATAGTATTGGATACTGATTTAATAATTTAATGTAAGAATAGCAGTCATAGCTGTCTCTTGACCTGGATATTAAAACATTATTTAATATTGAATGGACAGATGTAAGCTTTAAATATAGCGCTTTCCCGGACGTCTACAGGACAATATATATATATATATATATTTGATACGAGTTATTTTGATGTATTCCTAATTGCATTTGGAAATCTTAAGAGTATTTCAAATGCAAAACCGTATCCAGGCTTAGGATCCTGCAATTTTAAATTTGATTTTCCAGAACTTGACTTGTACGTCATTGACTATTTATATTTATACAAAACGTCTTGCTTGAGTTTCGTTTTCATTAATACCATACCATGTCACACTTTGCAATGGATAATGTCGATGTTGCAGCATTTGTTGCTGTGAGAAGAACCAAGAGAAACATGCATGCATTGACGAACAAACCAATAGTAATACGGAACCAGTGAATGCCTTTGGGGAGATTACATTTGATCCTGGAAAACACACCGCGAAAGTAAGGGCATTGACAATTTTGTTTCTACAATCATCAGATCCTGTCACGTTTTTATGATTGCTTTTAATCGTAGTTTATACTTATTGACATATTTTAAAATGATTGTTGATATGGCTTGTTTATGTTCCATTTCATAGAGGCTCATGGGAGAGAAATACTTGTTTTGCAAGGAACCAACATTATATATATATACATATATATATATATATATATATATATATATATATATATATATATATATATATATATATATATATATATATATATATATATATAGAGAGAGAGAGAGAGAGAGAGAGAGAGAGAGATAGATATAGATATAGATGTGTGTGTGTGTTTGAATGTTTGTGCATGTGTATGTATGTGAGTGTCTGTCTACAATTCAACTGTATATTAATAATGCTCATGTCTCATCCGGAGTTTATTTTGTTTGCAACCTAACGAATACACCTATCAAAAAGCAATTTTCTAATTGCAAAATGAAAAGGAAAATATCGATATGAATATGGACATGTTTGATAGCACATGTAGTCAAATTAGGCTATCAAATAATATTCACATCAGTCCATTTATATCATATTTATAAATGGCTTGGCTAAAATATGGTGCGTATAATGCATAGATGTAATTTTAGTTCGGTTTTATTATCTATGTCTTCATGATATTTCATTATATGTTTGGAAAATGATAGCAGAACCCAGTGTCATTGTTTATCAATATGCGGAACATAACATATACTCGACCTATTGGTCAAAGCATATAGGAATCATGCAGTGTAAACAAGTATGAGTTGTGATAAATATGGTTTTCATACGGCGACTCCGGTTCTGTGGAAGTACGATATACGTAAACAAACCAAGGTCATCCTATGTATGCGATCATATTATACCTAAATATAACTTAAATTATTCAGAGATCATATGTATACAGTGTACTTAAAAAATAGACGTAATGAAAAAATAATGTGTAGTAACTATAATATGAAAGTACCCTTTCATTTAGTATCTATAATATTATTAGCCTAATTTTTATTTTGTAGCATAAACTCTTTTTACATAAAACTAGTTGCATCGGACGCGTTCTTGGCAAAAGTGGGAATTATTGTTGTATTTAAGCAATATGTATCAAGCATCTACGTCTGTCTTAAAGTTTGCTTACATTAATTATTTTCATGTCCTAAACCTCACTTTTTCCCCGTAAACTAATTCTTGTGGAAATAAACAACGGTCATGCATACAGAGGTGTTTATAATCTTGTATTTTTATATAATGAGCATAAAACATGCTGAGACTAAATTACCCCAAGTTAGTGTATTTATTTCCCAAATCATTATATCTTTTCGATATGTGGTTCTCAACCATCATCATTGTCATCATCGTCATCGTCGTCGTCGTCATCATCATCATCATAATAATAATCATCATCATTATCATCATCATCATCATAATCATCATCATCATCATAATCATCATCATCATTATCATCAGTCCCATGGTATGGTAGATCGTAGGGGCTCAGAACAAAACCGAACAACCATATTCCTCCATTCCTCTCGATTTTCCGTCTTTCTCCGTGAGTCGCTGAATGTCAAGCCTGTCCACTTTTGAACGTTCTTTTCTCACCACTTTATCTGCCTGCCTCTTTTTCTTCTTCTTTGTACAGTGACTTGCAGGATTGTCTTGCTGATCGTGAGAAATGCCCATACCACTGCATCTTACGTATTTTCAATGTGCTCAGGAAAACTTTGTGAAGCCCTTGTCTGAGTCTTCGCCGTATATCTTCATTGTTGACACGGTCCTTTTATGAGACGCCTAGGATTTTTCGGAGGCATCTCACCAATCTGGCCTGTATCCTTTTATTTAAGTCAGCTGTTGTGTTCTATGATTCACAGGGGTGGAAAATATGGAGATAACCAGTGAGTGAATCAGTCTGACTTTTGAACTGAGTGCGATGTTTTTGGTGTTCCAGATAAGATTCATTTGTGTCAGCGCATATGTTGCCTGTGCAAATCTGGAAAGTACTTTAGGCTTCGATCCCTGATCTGTTACAATTCTCCACATATACTTGAAGCTGTAGAATGTCTCTAGTTTAGTATATTGGATCCTGAATTTAGTATTGATGCCTTTGGTACTGTCGGTCATCAGATTGGATTTCTTTGCACTGATTTCATACCGTATGCTGCGGTAGTTGTGTCGATGCTGTCTGCCCGTCAGCCATGATTTTCTCCAGAAAGATGTTTAATAGTGAGACAGAGAGAGAGAGAGAGAGAGAGAGAGAGAGAGAGAGAGAGAGAGAGAGAGAGAGAGAGAGAGAGAGAGAGAGAGAGAGAGAGAGAGAGAGAGAGAGAGAGAGAGAGAGAGAGAAAGCAGACAGCCTTGTGTGATTCCGAGTTTTCAGGAAGATGTTTAATATTGTGTGTGAGAGAGAGAGAGAGAGAGAGAGAGAGAGAGAGAGAGAGAGAGAGAGAGAGAGAGAGAGAGAGAGAGAGAGAGAGAGAGAGAGAGAGAGAGAGAGAGAGCATTGTATGATTCCGAGTTTCGTTCTGAACTAGTCTCCTATGCACCCGTTGAATTATACTGTATTGGTGATCTTGTCATACAGATTGCCAATTACTGTGATGAGGTTGCATTTATGTTATACAGTCTGATGGTAACCCACAACACTGTATGCCATGGCCTGTCAAATGCCTTCTTGAAATTCACAAAGACGTGATATCCTTTCTGTCTGAGGTACTTCTCAAACAATGTCATGAGGTTGAAAATCTGTTCTTTTGTGCTGCGCCCTGCCCTTTCCTGCCCTGAAACTTGCCTGCTTCCCGGCAATGATTTTTTTCAGAAGGTGTCTTAACAGTATCCTTAGCATGACTTTGCTTGGATGGCTTATAAGATTAATTATACGGTCGTTTCACAAGAAAGTAAGTTGTCTTTTTGGGGAGTGTGATAATCAGTGTTTGTGTGATTGTCTTCATCGAGAGTGTAATCCTCATGTTAGCTAGATCTTGTTGCAGATGTTCGTGAGGGAGCTAATTATTGCTTCTACCCTGCTTGGACCAGTTATGCTGGGATGTTGTCCACTTCTGCCTAATTCCTCTTTTTCAACGATCTCACTGCTTCTTCTACGTCTTCCAGTAGGATAGGGGGGTTGTCGTTGTTCGTTTCTGGAGAAACGGTCAGTATCTCTAGATATATTGTGGGTTGGTGGTTGTAAACGTCTGCGCAGTACTCTGACCATCTTTTCAGAATTCTTTTTCTTCAATGAAAAGTTTCCGGCTTTGTCATATAAGGAGATAACTCACTGTTGTTTTGTGCTTGTTAGGTATTTTACCATCTAGTACTTTTTCTTGCTGTTGTTCCTTTTCATGTTACCCCTCAATGTCTTTGGACTGTTCTTCTATCCACTTCTCTTTTGATTTGTAATGTTTTTTCTTGACTTTCCGGTTGACCGCCTGTACTACTCTGCCCCTATTGAATCGTATCGTACTTCTTCTTCTTCAGCTCCCTCCTCTTGGGCGGTGAAAATGTCCCACCAATCTTTGTTTTGAAAGATCTCTGCTACCTCTGTATCATTCAGTTTCTCGATATCGCACTGTCCTCTGGTTTAGTTATCTTTCTTAACCTTCTTTAGATGTATTCTGTAGGTCATTATCACCAGATTAGGATCACTTCTAGTGTCCAATCCAGGAACACATCGAGTCTTGGCGATATTTATACTTGACTGTATGCGAATTTTTTTACCATGATGTAGCCTATCTGACGGTCTATGCTTGGGCTGTGCCATGTCAATCTTCTTTATACTTTGTGTTAGCCTTCGGTGTTTGCTAGCATAAGTTCTAGTTGGTCTATGCATTGCAGCAACGCCCACATGTTCTTTTCCAGTTCATGCAAGAGTCTTCGCCTATCATGGCATTAGCATTGCCTTGTACAACCAATTTTATTTTGTTTTAGCCACAATGTTTTGCATTCTTCCACATCTGCATCATTATAGTCTGATTTAGTACAAAAGTGGTGATTTAAACAGAAAATGTATAGCTATGCTAATTAATGTTTCTTACTGTTTCAGTATGTCCTCGTTGATAGTAATACTAAACCTTCCATAATACTGAACCGAATGAAGGAGAAATGGAAGTTGGAAATGCCAAATTTGCTGATTTCTGTGGCCAGTAGTACGAACTGTAGAAAAGCATCTCTTTTACCAGATAAATGCCGGACTAATCTAGTGAAAGCTGTACAAGGCACAGGTAAAGATGAAACATAATATATACATTTTTAATGAGTTAATATTATGCTACTTTCAGGTATCTTAATATTATATCACACTTTCTATCCCAATTGTCATGCTAAACCTAATATATTCTCCTTTGCATATTATTGTCTATATCAGCTTATTCAATACATTCGTTGCGGACAAATCTACATCGGTATAAAATTAAGCCATTCCCATTGTAGACTTCAGAAGATAAAGCTATTTATACAATATAATTTAGAATCAACAGAAGCTGCATAAATTTAATTCATTTATACTTTCTTCATTGTAGTACACCCAGTGTTCCAAGTTCAGATTGCAATCGTTATTTACTCTCAAACATCCTTCTGAATTTCCTCACGTTGATCAATTAGTGTCTTTATATTTCATTCACTAGCCAAAACCTGGAATCTGCTTTGTTGTTTTTGTTGGCCTATATGATCCACATACAATTCGGCATGAAATCCCCATGAACAATGGGGCATAAAATACCCATAAAAATGGGAGGATCTTTTTCATTGGAAGAGTATTAGGCAGAAGAAGACAGGAAATCAGGTCATTGATAACAAACTGTATTTTAATTTGTCGTCCCTAAATATTCAGGTCTCAAGCCTATTTAAGCTAAATATCGAAACGTGCGTGATGCCATGTGGACACTGATGGGCATATTTTAGTATACGCATAGAAATTTATAATACTAGAAAGCAGTGTCATAATGTAGAGATTTGTGTGCTCGCAGTCCTTTTTCCAACTTTATTTTTCATTGTTATACTTCAATTAAGCAGTTCTGTAATGATAAGAACTTTACAAATTTCAAATGCTGTCATTTCGCTACACAAGTTAAAGTGGGTATATTCGAATCGTCTAAAGATTTGTCTGCTGCACACCAAAACCAAACATTTTGTTTTACAAAGAGAAAAAAGAGATGTAATATACTGATCTTTATTTACCTATTTCCAACATATAGAAGTCTGGGTGGGTTGGTCAGGGAAGGAAAAAAACATATGCCGGCAATTCAAGTTAAATTGTGTCAAGATGACATGACTGCTGATCATAGTTTTTAAGAACTCATACATTATTTTATCTTGAGCCATAAAATATTCTGCATACGTTCGTTCCTATCCTTAGTTTAAAACTTTAGCACATATGGCAAATTCTCATTTAACGAACAAGAGCAAATACTATCTTGGTTAATTTGGATACTTCTTCAAAACAAAGCTATGCTTCTAGTTTGTCTCACCCAACCCTCTATAGAGGAATAAAACGTTTTATCCCTTTGAAAACTCTTCGCTAGAAACGAAGCCGCAATATATTTAAACTATCTCTTCGATATAGACGATTCAATGGACATTTTGGTTGACCGAGATATGTCAAATCCAAACTTCTCGGTCAGTCTTTGTTTTTGTCATAAATTCTTTCATCAAGAACCGCAGTAGTCCTTATGGAAGCTATCATTGCTAGGTAGTATCGGTGTGATTAACTTCAGAACGTTTCGTTTGAACACACTTCTAGTCCGGAAGATGTCGATCTTTCATGTCAAAAAGGAACATGTGAACCACCCTGTTCATATATGTTCATACGATAATCATAATAGCCTCATGTATGTCTAGATTCTAAGACATTTGGTGACCAAGAGTAACATAACCAAGAGTCTCCCACTATTGCAATTTACTGCTATCTTCGTTCCCTGGGATGCAATAAGGAAATAATGGATGTTGATTGAGTTTAATATTATTAGGCTTGAAAGAGAGCATGTCTATTATACCGAAAGATAAAGAACAAAGCTTAGATCTACGAAGGATGAAGGATATTAAGCAATATTCTTTGCATATAAACCTTGTATCCTTTTGACCAAACAATCATTATATAATTTCAATACATATACAAGAACTTTCCAAAGAAATGAGATGATATTACTTGATTTAGAAAATCTAGAATGAAGCATGTTTAGGTCCATATTCCAGTCTGAGAAATTCTATTCACCATGTTTGAATATTATCTGCCGTTTACGATTTGTTGACTTGTATTATGTATTACACTTTATTCTTTGTTGGAAATTTTTATTTATCCAGTTATCGAATCTGCCCCCTCCCCATGTTACTGGACCTTTGTCTGGCTCCAAGGTTTTACAGAAAGCTGTATAACGATATGGAACAATATTTCCATTACCACTATAGGAATTATCCACCTACAATCATGACAACAAACATTATGATAAATATGACTTTTTGAATGATAATAACATCAGAATTTTCCATAGTTTCATACATCGCTGTCGTAACTCCATGTAACATAAGGATGTATTAGTGTGGGCACGATTTCAAAGCCATCATGTGCTTGAAAGTGCAGTTTTGTAATGTATTAACAACCAACAAACACGTAAACACAGGATATAATTTCGCAATTGGATGCTCAGAATACTGAGACTGTAAGTGCATAAGGCGAATATTGATAGCATGTAGTGGAATAATACTCATTCAAAAAATAACGTGTTTTTCGTTTACATCTGCTGAATATTTCCGAATGTTTTGCGTATCCCCTGTGGTGCACAAATTATACAGATTCCTGCTAGATTAATTTTACAATTCTATATTATGAGACGGAAGTATGAAAACAATTAACTCCAAAAGAAACTCGCTTTCTAAAACCGGTATATGTATTTAAGTGCTGTTGATCAGATAAATTATTTTGCCTAAAGAAAATGCTTGTAATTCACTGCTCATTCCGAGTAGGAAAAAATTAAATGTCCAATTAAAAATGATCAAATAAATATTGATGTTCATTTATTTTGTAATATTTCTCTCAGGTGCATGGATCATAACTGATGGTAAACAAGACTATGTGAAAGAGTGTGATGGGGAAGCGGTAATGTCAGATGAAGAACCTATCGTTATCATTGGTATCAGTAAACTGGAAACCATTCACAACAAACAGCCAGTTAACCAACAGGTGAGATACGTAGAAGAACGGTCTAATTATTGTGATTTTGATATGCCTTAAATTTCTAAGCTTTGAATGTTTTCATTTTTCATTGACATTGTCATTGCATAAACCACAAAATAGTCATTGTGCTAATAGATCTGTTCAAAATTTATGAAGCTGAGAATGTCGCTTATGTCTGGCTCCAAGGTTTTACCATCGTAAAACTAGCACTTGCTACATCACACAACATGTAAAATTTTATTTGTGTCATGGACCTTGTGTTATACAGTAAATGAGTGCCTTTTCAGCGACAAATTCAGAGAGACGTACCATTGAAATCGTAAGTGAAATCCTCTGCTCAGGGTTTCTACTTTACCGATGAGTATAGTATGTTCCAATAATATTTGTGTACTATAATGGTTGCTATTTGGGACCTGGATGACTATAGAGAGTTGTCCTTGCGGATATAAGCCAATTTTGGACAGAAGATTGTCTGGATGGATTTATATACTTAACACGCATATAACAGGAAGTCTTAAAGAAGATCCTATTTTTCGTTAAATCAGTAACTGTTTTGATTGAGGAAAATATCGGTAATTACGCTCCTGAGGTGTGTTGCCGACTAATCACCTAACTACAACGGTATATCCGGCATTTATCTCTTCAGTTCAGAGGAAAATAAAATTACATTTTATAATTCATGGTGCAGTTTGACAAAAGAAGTTGAAGTACAAAAAGAGAGCCACGCATGCTAGGTACAGGGTTTAAATTGCTCTCCAAAATACAAATAATGGTGATTGAATCGATGGATTGGTGTCGTTTTTCTGGAGTTAGATAAAATAACCAAAACTTAACTTTTTGAAATTAAAGAATTGCTCAGAGGCGGCTTTCAATTTGAAAGATACATTTACCTTACTAGCAAAAAAGTTTGGGAGCCTAATTCCCTACTATTAGTGAGAGGCTACCTTGTCAATACAATGCATATCATACTAATAATCTGCTAATGTATTTCTCCCGGTTTGTGGTGATAGTACTCTCACTTTGTTCAAAAGTGAGACTGAAACATTACGGTAAATCCAGCAACAAAAACAAGCCTGCTGATGTGACAGTTGCAGAAACAGCGGTAGCATTTGATAGATAATTGACAGTAAAAGTTATATTTCCATCTAAATCATTAACTTAAAGCCTCGTAGCAGAATATCAAAGGCATGACAATTACTTATTATACAGCATTTAGGGAAAGTATTGAGGCTTTACAGGGCATACTCTAACATATAATGTACAATATCCTGCTTCTGATTTCGTCTCTCAATATCATTCTTATTTTTTTTAGAAGGTTATAATACAGGCAACATTCTTATCAAAAACTTTTTAAAGTACCTTCCTCATCCACACTATTTGACACTCTTGCAACGTTAGGTTGGGTCAGTTACCTCCAGCATTCTTGACTAAATTGTTATATTCCTTTTGTAAAACACCATTTGCAAGTCCATAACTTTGATATGACGTCTCCATTTTGTTGTTGACAGTTATATTCTACTACAACTCATTTGCTACACGATTTTAGGCACTTCATTTATGTCCATTAAAATGCGAAGAAAAGAAATGAATTATGTAGGATGGTGCCATTCAAAACTATACTGTATGTCATGCCGCCGAAAGCTGATCGTCTTGTCACCATCTCCCTATATCTTTAAGATATGATTAAAGATCTCTCCATGTCTTGTACAATAAATGAATTGGAGCATTCGAAGATGTTATCAGTTCCAGGAGTTTGAACTTCCTTGCAAAACCTTTTCCAAAGTCTTTTGAAGAAAACCATTAAATGTTAAGTACATCACCATGTGCCAAAACAGATAATTAAGATAGACAACCAGCTTTAATTTGCTGCTAGTAGTGTTGATTCCCATTACGAATATTACGAATTCCCAATATGAAGCGTATACTCAATTTACGTGTAACCTTTGTAACCGGCACCCACAAATCTTTCTCATCTGCCTTTACAGGAGTATCCAGAAACTACATAAAAGATTTTGAAATAACATGTTTGTCTTTAACCTTTAGAGATGTGTATCATAATAAAAACGTTTCATATATTGCTCTTATAGGACTGTACATGATTCTAAATGTATTCTTCAAACAAATGTTACTATTTTAATTTAGATTTTAATACTTCTTGGTCAAATGCGTATGCAATATATCTTCTTATCTTAGCAATATCTACAAGACTGGACAGAATGATTTCGAGATGAACGTGTGCAGTGGCAATAAGGTGATACTTGTAAAATCATCAGGATATATATTATGTAATATGTGCATTAACCACACAATACAAACTACGACATATGCATTTTCTACCTAAGTAGGAGACAGAGTCTCTTTAAAATTTTCCCTGGACATTGTTTTGTTCCTATTGATATGCATCTGTCCAATGTGATTTTCTGCTTGGTGTAATTGGATCTTAAATGTGGATTGTGCTCCTGTTTTCTGTAAGTAATGGTAGAAACTCCGCAGGTCCTCCGCAGGCTTTGTTTCTAGCACCAAGTTGTACATGAATGACCTGATAGAAGATGAATATATCTGTACATATCTGTACATGCTCCTGTTTTCTGTAAGTAATGGTAGAAACTCCGCCGGTCCTCCGCAGGCTTTGTTTCTAGCACCAAGTTGTACATGAATGACCTGATAGAAGATGAATATATCTGTACATATCACAAACGAACAAAAACGCATCCGCATAAATAATTTGATGCAAATTGGATATATCTTAATTCGTTTGTAGCGTTACACTGCAATAGCGTTATTAAAGGTAATCCAATTTCCGATCAAGTACTACTTAGCATTGTGGTTTACAGGAGTTGTGATGGGCAATTTGCATTACACTATTGCTCTTTTGTATTATTTTGTTCCTTAATGTTTCGCTGCGTGCTTGAGAAACTATGCATTGTATCAAAGGTTTGAATGAGGCACACCAAGGGAATATTATGACATTCAAAACAGAACGCAGAAACGTGTCATTATGCATTTAGTTTCCATTCACACATGTTTATGTGACAAGGTGTCATTGTCTGTTTCCAAACTCACACTCACTTAATATAAATCAGTTATGCTCAGAATGAGATAAAGAATCCAGCACTGCCAAGAGTTACCTCATCAATAGATAATCATCTGCATTAGTGATGAACCTCTTTGTCTGAATATTGAAAAGGGACTCAGAAGTGGTCAGTGTATCATCGAATATAACAGGCGGCAGATGCTTGCACTACAGTTAACATGAGGTTCTCTCTCTCTGGTTTTTCCAATCATCTGTTATCTGTCAACTCGATTACATGATTAAAAACTAAGCTTGTTTTGTCACTGACCTCATCATCTTCCATGTCTAAACTTCCATCTTAAATGTGAACGAATATTACTTTTTCGTAAATTTAGCAATTGGCCTGAATAGAGGTACTGTAAGACGATGTTGGAGGTTTAAGTGTGCGCATATGCATGCATGGTTTCATTCACTTAACGGGTATGCACAAGTTGACAGAGCCTTTTCAGATGTAGCCAAATGGAAGCTTACTTAGTGATAGTGTAACCATGTGGATGCGAATAAGCAAGTATATTACTTTATTGCAAACTAATAGCTTTCTGATGCCAAAATTGTTTTATTACTATGTCTGTGTGTGGTTTTGTGTGTGTTTATATCATTGGTGGTGTTGGCCTCCAGGGCGTAAGTGGCGAATTCATTGCAATATTTTTTGTTGATGGATAATATGTGCAAAATTACACTTAGTACATTAGTTACCAATATATGGTTACTACTTCACATTGAAAACGAAATTAAATATTGCCATCAGCTATTTGGCACTAAGTATAATGAAAGAAGATAGAGGTTGGAGGAGATTTATTGTATGGGAAACACTCCATCCTTTCACCTGTTCTAATAAGCAATACATGTTTTATTAATTTTAGTATCCTGGAGAAAGTAAGTCTCATAATGAATGGTCATCGAATGTCGGGTTGTTTCTAAAATGTTCTCCTTTAAAACTTAGTTACATACATGCCAGATTCAACGAGATTCATCAACGATTATGTGTTTGCATGACTAACATTTAGCATTTTTGCTGTAATCAATGTCATCGTTTTGATATTTTGATTTATACTACTACTTATGTTTACAATATACTTATTATCTTATATATATATATATATATATATATATATATATATATATATATATATATATATATATATATATTGTATCTACAACAATAATATCTCTTCCTTCGTGAATATATATATATATATATATATATATATATATATATATATATATATATATATATATATATATATATATATATATATATATATATATATATATATATATATATATATATATTCCCCTCTCACGGGAAATAAGTATTGTTCATGTAGAAATGATGTGTATCAATTATGTTATTTTTATAGAGCTTGACTTTTTAGACAAAAGCAAACGATATTTTTGTTCTGCACAAACAATATGACCCATTCCACATTGAGGAATATATCCCCTTTTATGCTAATCAATACGAACCTTCTACATTGAATAATATGCCCTCACAAATTAAAAAATGTAACCTCTGAGACATTAAATAAGTATCTTTTAAAATGCCATTTCGCATAAAACATAAACATAGGTACTCAATAATGCAATTCAATTCACAGACCTATTTACTTCACTACTTAATATCTTTTATGCATATTGCATAGATTATATTCAGTACCAAGTTAAGAAAGTACCTAGATAAGAAGTATAATAATTAAAATAGAGAGAAAGAGAGGTTATGTTTTGTGAATATAAAACTAACATGAGCCCTCCCCACTTTTATCTTGAGTAGGAAAATTATCAATAATAACATTGATGTACTTTTTAATAAGAGCCATATTTAATATTATATTTCCTTTTACTGTAGCATCCCCATCATGTGAAAGAAAATATGACATATGACGTGATCATAGTTTGCAACAGGAATTATCAGGTTATCAGGTTTAACTGATCATTAAGCACATATACAATTTGATATAATCTGCGTAATTTGGCACTATAACATGTTATTTCATCTGAATTCATACCATATATTTACTAATCAGCAGAAGATGATCAGAATATTATTATCCTCACAAAACAAAATTTAATTCTTGTTGAGTAGAATCACTGTCTTGTACGGGCATGATGTTTTTTGAATGCTCTGGAGGAAATTTAACACGCTTCTTCTAAGTATAATATTTGGATAAATGCAGTTAATATAATTATTGGCAATGAAAAATGATTTTATTTTAGTATCTACAATAATAATATCTCTTCCTTCGTGAATTGTTTTCGATATACATTTTTAAGCCGTAAGTTTGAATGATTGGTTGCCTAATTCATCTTTTGTATTCCAATTATGAAAACAATACCATGTTACAAGGGAGCGATTAAACGAGAGTTATATAATTAAGTAGTGATGTATCTTAAATAACAAACTAAAATAGCTCTGTTTCCGTTGTTAGCTATACGGGCAACTGATCACCATCATAAAGGTGTCTGAAGCAATCTGTTTATACTATCACTTGATTTATTCAATAAAAATGAAAACCTCATAAATATGATTAAGTGATTGTATAATAATGCATCAGGCCAACAAAACTAAAAAGTACAATATTAAAAATCAAGTGGATGATTAGGTCAGCAATGAATGTATCTGCTGGGGGATAATACAAATATGTATGCATCTATGGGTGGGTATCAAACACACGATCTACTCCTTACGAGACCAATTCCATACCAAGTAGGCTTCCGCGGCTTCTGCAAAAAAAAAAATACAGATTTAAATTGCATAATCTGGGTATTTTGAGGATGATGAATTTCTGATCCTTTTCGATTTGGAGGCATACATATATCATTATGTTTATTCATTGTCCATCCATAATATATTCTCTACCTATTTTTCCAAATAATGCCAACGCTCAGATTTTGACACGTTAATTTTTGTAAATTACATTGCCTTCTTCTATAACCAAGGGCAAAAAATATAGGCATTAATGATCTGATTGAAAATAGTAGTTAAAATTTACATCCTGGTTTTATTCGGGCAAGATATGGTTCACAAAGGACCAAAAAACAGCTGAATAAGTATAATGCATGTCAGAAACTAATGTCCCAACACTTGATCCTTGTATGTTATGGCGCAGATGATCATTCTTTACATCCTCATAGATTGAAAACAGATGATAGTATACATGTATTTATTTGCCCACGTCCAATGTATTGTGATATAATGACACATTAAACAAAATCATCTATTATTGAAATATTTGGATAATATCATTGGAAAGGGTCTATGATAATAAAGATAGCTTTGATACATATTTGAATACTTGCAATGCTTGTACCAATAATAATTAAACATCAGTGACGAAACCACTACTTATCTTGAAAATGTACGCGAGCAATATTTGTATTGCTTTTGTAGCTGATGTTTTACTTCCGTAATACCATATCAGTAAATTCAATTGTATATTAATCATCTGTACTCCAGGTTTGTTTCTTAGCTCTAAATTCATTGAATATGTTTCAATTAACTACTGTGAGTAAACTATTTTGTGTCTTACACTATTAATTAATTTTGTTGAGGGTACAAACCGATCATTTAAAATAAATGAACATAATTAGTTTGAAACTATCCCGGAAAAAATACGAAAGGAAACGTTTATCTGAAATTATTTATATCCACAAGAACAAGTTCATTGACTTGTACTTGGATATAGTCAATATTATATGCTTGGAGTTTGCTTCATGTATGTCATCAAATTAGTATTGTATATGTATCAATAAAGGGACCCTGGCCAGCTGAATACCCCATCGAGAAGATTTCTCTGGATCCACATCACAGCCACTTCATCTTGGTGGCTGATGGAAGCGAAGATAGTTTGTCCACAAGGATGATGTTCCGGGAAAAGCTAGAAAGCGAAATCACTAACGAAAATCGCGATACTGGTAAAATGTGATGTTACAAACCAGACCTATGTTAAACTATATTTTTGTGATTTAATTTCCATATAGCTGATGATATTTAACTGCATCGCATCTTTCAGCAGCACTGTCAGACTTTATTGTCAGGCAGCATCTATAGTTAGGCTACATGTAATCCTCGTAAAACAAGTTTAGTTTTAAAGCTAGTGTTTTAGTTGTGTTATCTGTTTTCCATTCATAATGTACTGTAGATCATAATCCCAACTTCATTAAAATATTATCTTAATTGCTTCAGCAAAGTATGTGGCTGTATTAGGATGTGGCTTTCACGAAAGCCCCATTGTAGATTCTATATTAAAATGGTGTTTATCATTTATACAGCAGAGCTGTCAGAACGACTGACGCTGACAACTTGCATTGCTACACTGCTGGAACTTCTAACTAAACTAAATTGGTACTAGATGCAAATATGATCAATATGGCATCCAGCATGTCCATCACACCAGTTAATTTGAAAAACATTAATAAACGAAATAATCTCAGGATTAATTAAAACACTCAGTAGTGCATACTGGTCACATTGTGAATTCTCAAAAATTTCTCTTGATCAGTAAAAAAGACATACGCTTGTATGGACCCTTACTTTTAAAGTATAATTCCATATGCTATGACATTTAGATCAATAGTCATGAAGAAAACCGTACTTGATGTCCCCAGTCTTCCGTCCGTACTTATACAGAATCGTATTGTCGCTATGCCTCATAAGCTACCTTAAGGACTGTCATGCAGTTTACATATATTTATCTCATGACCGGATGACAAGTAAAACTGGTGCTGTTAGCACATCCATTCCTACGTAACAATAGTGCTGGTAACACCCCTATATGGTCGACTCAGCATCGACCTAGAGAATCATAGGAACTATATTATCAGAAAGTAATGTTTATATCAGTACTGATACTTAATCAACGTAACATTTTCTTACGCACAGTTGGTTTTAAATGAAGCTGGTATATATATATATATATATATATATATATATATATATATATATATATATATATATATATGAGGTCACCGCGGAAACTATCTCCAAAAATAATACTGTCGCTACATTTCGTGACTGACATTTCATATAGATGCTTTAAAATTTTTTTATATGATGTCTTCTTGAACATAAATGAAAGTGGAGTAGTACAAACATATAATATGCCACCAATACCGCCATTATTAGATTCGTGTTATTGCCGCCCCTTCTGAATGGATTTTCCAATACAGATGGGACTGTAAGGGAACTTTGGCTGAAATCGACTTTGTTTTCACTAAAATGCTGCTATCAAATATGCATGTTTGTAGCTTTCTAGAAATTTTGTATCAATGCAACTCCTGAACAGCTGGTCTTTAGAAAATTGTGTTTTTGATATACGACATTTGTAGCATCTCGTACATCCGATGTGGCTGCCTCAGTGTCCATCTTAAAAAAGGATATAAGGGTGTAAATAGGAACAGTATTGCTAGTGCAGAGTTGGATGGGTAGGTAAGGGCATCATATCGACTGTTGCATTTGGAAGAGAGCATGACGAATGCATGACATTATGTTTATTATCCAACTATGTACTTGTATTTAGAGCTTATATAGCGTTCTTTTGGATTGTTTGTGTTTGATTGTTTAGAGGAAATGTATTGATCCGCTACAAACCATGAGGTTGACAACATGGCTTTATCCAGAATTCCTCACATCAGTTCCAAAATTATGTTATTGTCCACAATAAGAGGCACTTGCCATTTTCCACTGAACAGTCTGAACAAATGCTATTCATCTCGATTAACATATACGTGCAACATCAAGCATGTATGTAGACTTACAAAATGAACACAAGTTTTAGGTCTTAGGGATGACTCCAAAACCGGTCTGAATTTGTTTGCTTAATTAACGCCTTATATTAAGCCTATATTTTCCAACATACCCACGTGCCAGATCTTTCTACTCATTTTGTATGTGCATAGCCTATACACGCAGCTAGCCCAACGACTAGGAAATTGATGATCTCTTTTTGAACCGTCCAAACCCCATCAGGCATTGGTATATTAACCCAATTATGTTTTATTATCCACTCGCCTTGAAAGCGTAGAGGAAAAATATCATTTGATTTCTTCGCATATTTGTTTTTTTTTATTACGATCGCATTAGTTTAGACAATAATAGTTTTCATTAATGGTAGTTTTAATATATGTATAATTCACATTTTTATAGACTATATCATATCCGGATTAATTCACTTTGCCTTATTTATATGCTGTAGTGACGTTTTTAATTTTAGCTTTCTACTTATGCTTTTAGACCAAGATTTACTTTCATATATGATAACTGATATCTGAAAGTATATTATTGAATGAGTTACCATCATATCGAGTCATAATGCCTTTAATATCTTGGATTACATTTTTCCTGTGCTTAACAAGAATGGTGTGTGTAAATATGTTAGGAAGGGTAACAAACTTTCAAATATGAAGTAATGCAACCTGTGTTTGTAAATTTGTGTGAATTTGTCTTACCTTGCTTACCATGGGCAATACACATCATGCCACATGCGGAAAACTATAATGTTACTTCTGTCTGAAGTTATTATATATCGTCATTAGTCCCATACACTGGGAAGAGAGATACGTAGGCAATAAAATTTATAAGCATGGCCTTTCACACTGAATAAATGAAAACCATTAGCAGTGAAAAATATGGTGCAAGTGTTTCTTCAATTTGATTCCCTAAATTTGCTTTCATCTTTTAGTAGGTTTCTCCTCCAATACCCTGGAACCGAAGACATCTAAATTATAAAATGTCGTGTTTGTGTATATCAAAAGGGAAGCAACTTATTTGTAGCAAATTTTGGCAATAAAATTATCCTATATACAGTCATGAACTTTGTCATGCGGATGCAAGTTAAGGAGATTACTTTAAGCGTATTATACAAATCCCTATGTCATATACATATGTACATGTGAACTATTTTTTATTTGCAGTCTGATGCGTATAATATTATTTGAGCCAAGGGTAATTGATAAACTCTTATGCTATCTATGTGTTGCAAGAGTAAATATAGGACCATTGTGCTGAAATAAAAACTATGATGGCAATAAAGTGAGTCGAGTAAGTGTCTCAATGTCATCTGTTATTTAATTATTTAGCTAAATTAACCAAGCATGATCAAATTGTATATTGAAAAGAAAATGTATTTGCCGACATTATAAGATATTTCATTATTATTTTTTATTGTATTTGTTCTCTATTTTAGATCTGCTGTTTGTTCTTCTAGTTTTTGAATGGGATCATGATATCATGAAAACGGTGCAGAATGCTCTCACAAGAAATATACATGTCGTCATCGTGAAGGTATATACAAAATGTAACTAATGTAATTACCTAGTTTTCATATGACATTAGTCTATGGTACGAAGATTTATTTCGGTACACATTTTAATAAGATAATTACCAATGCTGTTAATTGCGGTTGAACTTCCTACAAACCAATTCAATGAATATATCACTTTATTCTTTTGCATTTGGGCAGAATTGCCGAACCAAGGATGGGGACATTGGGAAATGCTAGACAAGCAAACAATGTAGTCTCAGAAAAATAGATCTGCGTTTCCATGTTTGCACCTTTGATTCCTAATTAGCAATAAGTCAATACATGTTAGTCATATGACACGAGTTGCTCAAGGAGACATCTATTCACTCATTGGCTTGCTACATTTCATTATGTTACAAGGAAGAAATATTGTTATAGCTGACGTGAATGATTATGAAATATTTCATGCAAGTAAATTATCATCATTGTCCTTTGCTGTCTTTTTATTCCAAGGGTCTAACCAATCGAGTAGAAAACAAAGTCACCGTCTATTGTCCCCACGCCCTTCCCAACGACCCCCAAAACCTGTTGATGACTTATGCTCTGTCCATTCTGAGTACATTATTTCCTTCTGCATATATTTGTGTCACACATGTTTCTAAAATGTGCTCAAGAGCAGTTAGACATATGTTGTATAATATACATTAGTGTCTGCTGCATATATTGTATAATATACATTAGTGTCTGCTGCATGTATGCAACTACAAAGTAAAGTACATTCCCTTTCTCCCTCACTATCGCTCCCGCCCCTCTGTTCCTTACTTTCTCCCCCAATCCATCTCTCTCCATTTCCCTCTCTCGCTCTCTAATCCTCGCACCCATTCCATCTTTATCTCGCTCTCTCTAACCCTATATCTCTCTCTTGGGCCCCCTCTCACTCCTCTCTTCCCATCCGCTTCCTTCTCTCTCTTCCATCTCTCTCTTTCGCTTTCCCTCTCTCTCTCCTTGGATTTCTTTCCCCCACTCTCTCTCGCACCCTCTGTATTTCAGTCTGCCTGTCTCTCTATCGACCCTTCATCTCTCCCTTTCTCCGAAATCTCTCTTTCTCCGCTTATATTTCTCTCTCCCTTTCTCTCTGGCCACTACCCACTCTCTCTCCCCCACCCTCTCTCTTTCTTTCTCGCCTCCTTAAACTCGCTTCTTCTCTCGCCCGTTGCCTCTATCTTCAGCTCTCGTCCGTTCTTCTATGTCTCTCACGCACCGCCTCCATCACTCTCACCCTCACTCTCGCTCCATCCCTTTCTCTGCTTATCCCCTCCTCTCTCTTTCTCGATCTTCCCTCTCCCTCTCTCTCTCTCTCTCTCTAAATCCCACCCTCTATTCCTCGCCCATCGCTTTCTCTCTCTCTCTCGCTCTCTCTCTCTCGTCAACTCCCTCTCTCTTCAACCTCTCCCTCCTTCTTTCTCTATCTCTCGAGCACCCACGATCTCTCACCACATCTCACTCTATCTCTCGCCCCAACCTCACTTTCTCTAACCCCCCTCTCTCTTTCTCGTCCCCTCCCTCACACTCTATCTCTTCCTCCAATTCTCCATCTCATCTCTCTCACACCCACTCATCATCTCTCTCTCGCCCCTTAAACTCTTTATCTCACCCCTGCCTATCTCACCCTCTGTCTCGCCCATATCTAACCATCTCTCTCTCTCGCCTTCCTCAATTTTTGTCGACCCCTCTCTCCCTCTCATTCTCTCTCCATCGCCCTATCTCACACCCTCCTCTTTCTCTCTCCCACCCGCTCTCTCACACCTCCCCTTCTCTAGTTCCTTATTCTCACTTTCTCGCTCACCTGTCTCTCCCGACCCTCCCTATTTGACTCTCTCTCGCCTCCCTCTCTCTATATCGCCCACTCAATCTCCATTTCGTTCCCCCATCACTTCCTCTCCCTCACTGTCTCTTTCCATCCCACACTACTCACTCGCTCTCATTTATCCCGCTCCATCTCTAGCATTCTCGCTATATACCCACTTCCTCTCTTTCTATCCATCGCACTATATATATAACTTAAGGCGATCTCATTCTCAATCACGTTTTAAAGCATTGCCAACACAATATCTGAATTCATATAACAAAACTAAAGCGTAAAAATGCTACCTTCCAATTGTTAATATATATATATATATATATATATATATATATATATATATATATATATATATATATATATATATATATATATATATATATATATATATATATATATATATATATATATAAAGAATACAAATCATATGGCGAATAACAACCCTCTCAAGCGTACTGGATCCACCAAGGGATCACGTTTGTCAGGGATTAATTAAAATAGATGCAATAAACTGACGACGAACAGTACGAAACTAGTAACTAACTAGCCTAAGCGCTTTCGACTCTTAATGAGTCTTTTTCAAAGGCAAATACAAAACATAGTTACGACAAACAAATAAACACAAAAACGTTGCGTTTGTAAACCTCTACATTTCTATCTTCACATGTGCTAAAACTATAAATACAACCAGCTTGTATAGACTAGTTGCGGAAACTGAAAACGTTGTATAATTCCCTAAAAGTCTACAAGCCAAAGCGACATCTATTTTTATTTTGTGTACATATGTAACGGAGATTATATCCCGGATATTTGGTTCTATACCGGTTATTCTTATAGTAAAAATTGAAGGATAAGAAGATTTAGAAAATGTTAAATTCTACTAGTGCATAGTTTTCATTTTCTAGTCTTCTTGGTTTAGACCGCTTGGTTTCAATGTTCTAAGGCGGCGTATCCAGTATGATTCCTTTTCCTTCCTGGTTTCGGAACTCCAGCTGTGGTTGTTGGCAATAGCGATATAATACTTATCGCTATTGCCAACAACCACAGCTGGAGTTCCGAAACCAGGAAGGAAAAGGAATCATACTGGATACGCCGCCTTAGAACATTGAAACCAAGCGGTCTAAACCAAGAAGACTAGAAAATGAAAACTATGCACTAGTAGAATTTAACATTTTCTAAATCTTCTTATCCTTCAATTTTTACTATAAGAATAACCGGTATAGAACCAAATATCCGGGATATAATCTCCGTTACATATGTACACAAAATAAAAATAGATGTCGCTTTGGCTTGTAGACTTTTAGGGAATTATACAACGTTTTCAGTTTCCGCAACTAGTCTATACAAGCTGGTTGTATTTATAGTTTTAGCACATGTGAAGATAGAAATGTAGAGGTTTACAAACGCAACGTTTTTGTGTTTATTTGTTTGTCGTAACTATGTTTTGTATTTGCCTTTGAAAAAGACTCATTAAGAGTCGAAAGCGCTTAGGCTAGTTAGTTACTAGTTTCGTACTGTTCGTCGTCAGTTTATTGCATCTATATATATATATATATATATATATATATATATATATATATATATATATATATATATATATATATATATATATATATATATATATATATATATATATATTTGGTTTATTAGGTAGTTATACATATGGATGATGCAGCATGCAACAAAGAAAAATAAACAATAATGTTTGCACGAAAGCATGTATATATCCTTGGCATATTTGCACAGAACTAAACTTCCCTGTTTCAAGATCCTACAAAGTGATGTTCAATGCCTTGGGTAATATACACTATAAACATAGTGCATATTTATTGGAACGTCAGAGACGAAACCGTCCTATAAAAGTATTTTTAGAACACCAAATCACTCAGAGCGTATTATCGTTATCTAGATGAGATTTGACCACGGCTCTGTCACAGTTATTGACACGTTTAACATATCCTTCAATAAAATGATAGTTGTTTAAGAGTTGCTATTGGAATCTATTGTACAATATGCATTCAAATATTATGTTTACATGAAAAGAATGTCCAGGATAAGTAATAAAATATTGCGAAGGAGTCTAACATGAGCGGTATATGATTTGAAGTTTAGTTTTTTGCATAAATATCAAACACATGAAGAGCTCGATCCTTTGCGATATAAATGAAAACGTTTAATGTGAACAAACAGACATGCATACACAAAGATTACAACTATACTCACGTTTTAAATATCATACTTTTCAGGCCTACGATAAGAACGTAGGTGGTACTGAGGCAGCATCAGACATGTAAGTTCTTAATTTACCATGACAAAATTGTTTTAAATATGGCATCATAGAATGATATTTTCCCTATTCGTAATCAAAAATAAGGCATCATTGAAACGACGTTTCAGATATGGCTTAATAAAAGTTGACTACATTTAGCAACAATAATCAAAAAGCGTCAAATGAATTAACAAGTATCGAACTGACTCCAGTGACACGGTAGAGGCTAAATAACTGCACACAGTTCAATCAAACTTGCTAAATTAGATTAAGAACGAATTTGACTATGATCAGCGCGCAATTAAATTACAAATGTAATGGTGCGTTTCATTTTCCGATTTTGTTGCTCTTCTAATGGATGTTTCTGTCTCACTGCAAAATGTGCTATATTGTTTTATGTCAGTTTCAACGTTACTTCGTTTATTAAAAATGCACCTGTATCACCTCAATCGCATAATAACTTTCAAACTTTAATAGTCAAAATTAAGAAAAACAAATTACATGTTTTCAAGTCGTAAAGCAATTTTCATGTTTTGCACCATTTTGAAAGATTGAAATTTCTGACAAAATCGTATTAGCTCGATAAGCAAGAATATTATATGACATGGAAATTATATTTGCTACTCATACTGGTATCTATTTCGGTGAATATATTTTATTTTGTTGATATGCTTCAAATTGTATTAGCTTTAATGATCATGATAGTAGTACAAACAAAAACAAACCAAAATATATACGTTTCGTTTCTTAAAGAGCTTGCTAACTTCAAACCAAAATTCATTATTCCACCGACCCTTATAATTGGTTCATACACGTGGTATGTGAAATGACGTTAGGTTATGATGTTTGGATGGATAGTTTCATCTCACTATAAATTAGCATATGATAGTATGAGAGTTGGAACCATGACACATAAATATATATTGCTGCTCTATGACAATGATCATAACATGGCTGAAAACACCAAGACAAATAAATGACATACTCAGTCGTTAACCGATTTGCTTACGTTTAATCAAACTACCTTCAATGTCTTTAGAGTTACAGTAGCAATTAGGATTAAGTATGGTCTTCCTGATATGGACATGCTATTGATACGCACATTACGCAGAAACATCCATTAGAAGACTACCTAAACTCAGGAAAAAAGTTTAATTCATGTGCATATAACAGAATAGGGTAGCCAGGCTGATAAATCCGAAAATGCAATCACCACCATTTTTAAAAGATATACGGGGAAACAAGGCATGCTATTATGTTACATATAAATCTTATAAGTAAAATAACCCTTATCATTGCTTCTTCAATTTATACAAGAACGTTCTAATTTTGTTTCTGAAATGAGAAATATTTTCTGTTAGTTATTTACTAGTTTCGCACTGTTCGTCGTCAGTTTATTGCATATATATATATATATATATATATATATATATATATATATATATATATATATATATATATATATATATATATATATATATATAAATTCTCTTTGATATTCTAAACTCAGTTTTTGAAACAAAGAAATGTGACGACTGCACTTGAGTCGTTATATCTTGCATATATATATACATATATATATATATATATATCTATATATGTATATATATATATATATATACATATATATATATATATATCCAATATAAAATTATTGATGAATCAAAGTTAATTGGAGGAAAAAGAAAATTTAGACTACTTATAGATATAAACATCTTTACTTGGACATTAGAATGAAGGTTAACGTGTCGAAGAAACTGAAAGGTGAATTATGTAATTGGAATATAGGTTTATTTAGCCTTGGAGATTTAATATCGCAAGGACATTGTTGATTACAAACAATGTATTTATTTCTTTATTATTGTTATTTTACCAGATACACATAATATTGAACTTGCCTACATATTTATTTTGGTTTACATTTTTATCCACAGCCCTGAAGACATTTCCAAACGTGTTCATATATGTGAGTTGAACCCGGAGTCATGTGATTTCCATATACGTTTTGCTATCATTCAGGCGTTATCGAAAGGTAAATGTTATCATAATGCTATATTATGATTTAACATTTTAGTTCATTAAAATTAAAACAGACCGTACATAGAACCTATGATTCAATATCATCAGAGTGTCATATGGACATCATACCAGATTCTTCCTCACTAAAATTAGGTCCATTATGTCTCGAATCTATATATTTCAATCTGAATTTAATTTGTATTATATTTTGATTTCTCCTAATGAATGTATATTATGTATAACTGTGTTTTGTTTCTGGCGTTGTCCAAAATCAAGCCACTAGGTACTTAAGCAGGGACACTTTTAAGCAACGGACTTTGTATCTAAATTTTGGTCAATGATTGCAAATGCAATATTCATATCTGTACATAAGAAATATGTTTATTTGAATCTGAGGTAAGATAAAGTTTTGATTTTGACATTAGAATCATGTAGAATGGAACCTTATATTAAGTAAAAAAGTATTTGCAGAAAATGGTAACTGCGTCCATGGTCAAGTAAAGGTATTTAAATATTGTTTATCCGAATCTTATTAATCATTATATTTACATCCGAATCAAAATCATTCCAATTGTTACGTTCAGTCCATAGTTTGGGTGGATTTATATATGCAGATTATTATTCGCGGATATGTCAAAGTGCTCAAAGATATTCGTTCACTGGAACAATAATTTGGAATTTTAACTGTTTTGAGATAATAACATTGATGATTATATTGTGACATCAAATTAGTATTAGTATACCGCTAGGAAACTGCCCTATTAGAAATATACCAATGTAATGAAAATGGTTTTCCTACATTCGGATTTGCGTTTGGACTTTAAGGACTATGTTGGAATTAGTTTTCCAATACTATAAGATCGTTAAAAATGGTCATGTTGTATTCCAGGGAAGACATTTTCTGCTTATCTTTACAAACATCGTTGAGTTTGCTTTTTCTAATATTTCATTGAAGATCATATAATTGTAATAACTTTATTTTGGTTCAAGTTATCAGATCAGATTAGGACACCGTCCACATCTGTGTCCAATCATCGCTGTCCATATTTGGGTAATAATAGCATTACTAATGCAATATTGTAGTTGGAGCGGCGTATTGTAGTGTGGTAACCAAATCTGAGTGTAGATGATGAAAGATGCAGAGATGAAGAATATCGAGCGATTCTAATGTTTATTCCTCTTTTATCTAAAGTTGTTAAGATACTCGTGTAACATAAACATAAATATTATCAGCGTACAAATAGTTTCAGCTTAATTGCTACGATTGTTCACTTAACCAAACAAGCTAATGTTGTTCAATGATCTAGCAATCGAAATTTGTTGTCACTGATGAATTAATGAAATTTGCTTCAGCGATGTTCGTGTTCATATTAGTGAAATAAATTTAGAACTTCGACGAAGTATGAAAGTAGAGAGCTCATTTCCTTAAGTTAATTCCAACTTCAAATCAGTCACACTTTCGATCTGAAGTGAAATAAATTAGTGAGATGAATGTAAAATATATTTTCATTATGTGTTTACTATATAAACGAAACACAAGGACGTATTAAAAACAGATTGAGAACTTTCATTATGTGTAGTCAGAAATTTTTGTAATAACAAGAGATCATGGAATAGCTACCCCTTCGTTGTATCCAATCCAGCTGGAGACCTTCAGCTTTTATCCGCTATATTGTTTGCTGGAGCCATTCCCTCACAAGGTTTGAAAATATTTGCATTCATAAAAATGGCCCAAACCAACATGAATACTTTTCATATGCACCAAAAGGTACTACATTCATCCATCAATTACACAGTTTTGGAAAATAAATCAAGAGAGATACTTTGAGGACGCGTGGCATGGTAGTAGTAGTTTTGTAGCTGGAGATGGTCGTGCTGACACCACCAAACAAACTAATGATATGCCATATTCTGCTTCCTCCTGATAGTTAATAAAAAGACACGACAAAATTAGACATCAAGAAAATACAATTACAGCTGTACAATTTATAATATTATAAAGTATAATTTGATTCAATTGATCCCATTTTTACACTGAACTATTTGCAGTTAATATTTCCTACCTATTGTTTATGTTCAAAACTAAGTCATTGCATTGTTACAAATTAATGATAAATGTATATGTCAGGGTAAAAATGTTATTTAACTCTAAAATATTGACCGACTTCAGCTAGGTGATAAAATGTACATGCTCATTGTAGTCTTCCATGATTTTATTATTTTGTTGTCTGTACTGGTAATATGCTGTCTCAAGTACGTACCGGTCCAGACAAACAGTACCCAGAATGATCAGTCATACACTGCAATGCTTCACTAATGCCAGTGATTTTTCACATGTTTTATCAAATTTATGGCAGCATTGAGATTTCTTTGCTGTGGGCATAACTTACAGCTGAGCACAAATCACTAGTATAAAAATACAGGCAAGTTATTTGAGGCAAATTTTGCTAATATAAACAGCGTTTATTGGAATTATTCATTTATTACAAGCTAAAACTTGTAACAAAACACATAAAAGGATGAAAAATATTGCCTAAAGTATTTATCATATCAAGAAGTCTGTGTTTCGTTTCACACATTCCACCACATATGTGATATTAAATGTTATATTGATGTGGTGAGTTTTTGACCGTTAAGATGTTACACATTTTATTTAATATGATATGACTGTATTTGTGTCGTTCTACTGTATCCGTTGCATTGTTTCCTTCTTATACTTAAACTGCTGCAGTACCTCTTAGAATGGAGACGATGTCTCAATAAATACAGAAAACATTCAAAACTTTACGCAATGAAACTGATGCCTTAATTCGCCTTAAGCATCATTGCACTTTCTTGCATCATTTCCTCGAAACAAATACAGTCACTAAAGGTCTTCAAATTCATGTGAAACCGTAAATTATTGGCAAGAGTTCAAACAGATTCAACAAAAGATGGAATAAAATAACTCACGACGCTTCCATGAAACTCACAGCCCTACTTAGTAAAAACGTAAATCATCAATATCTAGTCAAATCAGCAACCATTGAAGAACTAAAACATCTGCTTAATTCCGTCTCAACAGAAGAACAATTGAAAACGTTTTACTCCAAATTAAAAAAAGATGAAAAAAGACTCTCTTCGAAACTATACAAAGTCAGAGATAGAAAACTTAGAAGTCATGATCTACAACCAAAGGACTGTTGTGAAGAAACTTCAATTGACAAAATTTCTTCTAAAAACAACCGCAACAAGAAAAATCGCCGCAAAAGGAACAATCGCAAGCACTTTGTAACAAATACTAATGCAACTGCTACTAACACAGTAGTCAACATCTCCAATTTAGAACTTACTGATGCAGAAATAAAACTTTTATCGAAAGGTTTGAGTTTCTGTCCCCGTCCAAAAACATACGACAGAGGCAAGCTTAAGAATGACACCGAAGAGTTCATCCGCCGACTAAGACTCAAAGCCCATTTTGCCTTGCAAACAACAAAAAAAATCAAAGGAAAATATAAGCTGCGACCAACCCACATTTAGAAAGAAAAGTAACTGGACTCCATCATAAAGTTCAATTCCGAATCTGGCAGCCTTTATCAACTCGGTTGAAAACGATACTTCTAGACATACCAACCATACTAACAAATATTCTAATTTGACAAAAGAAGAAACAGATGCCCTGCACTCACTGAAAAGCAGAACAGACATTATAATTAAGCCTGCAGATAAGGGTTCCGCTGTTGTCGTTATGAATAGGGAAGACTACATTAGTGAAGCAAGTAGACAACTAAGTGACGCTAGGTTGTAGCAAAAACTGGACCATGATCCAACGCTGGAATATGCAAAAATCATCACTAATGTTATTGACGAGGCGTACAAAAGCGGACACATAGACCAGCAAAAGAAAAACTACTTAAGCCCAGAAAACCCAAGAGCAGGTAGAATTTATCTTCTACCCAAAATCCACAAACAAGGAAACATTGGCAGACCTATAATCTCAGGTAACGGGCAGCCCACAGAAAGGATATCAGAATATTTAGATCATTTTATGAGACCACATATCCACAAATTACCCCATATCTTCAAGACACGACAGATTATCTCATATAAAGCAAAGCTAGTGAACCATTACTGCCAGATACATTACTTGCTTCCTTAGACGTCACATCTTTGTACACCAACATACCGCACAAAGAAGGGTTACAGGCATGTAGTGAAGCATGGGAAACAAGAACTGTAAACAATCCATCCACACACTTCTTAGTCCAACTCCTGGAGCTTGTCCTAAAACTCAACAACTTTGAATTTAATGAAGAAAACTACCTACGAATCAATGGAACTGCAATGGGTACTAAAATGGCCCCTTCGTATGCTAACATTTTCATGGGAAAACTTGAGGGTCAGCTCTTAGCATCGGTTGAGCGTACACCATACCAGTGGGTACGCTTTATCGATGATATAGAAATGAAGTGGCAGTATGGAAGAGAAAGTCTGGATGACTTCATATCAAAGGCAAACAACTTCCATTCTTCAATAAAATTCACGGCAGAAATTTCCAACTCAAACCATGTTTTCCTGGACACAACAACCAGACTGGTGGAAAACAAATTACACACAGACATCTACTCGAAACTAACCGACAAACACCAGTATCTCCTCCCAACCAGCTGTCATCCAAAACACTGCATTAAGAACATTCCATATAGCCAGGCACTGAGGATACGCAGAATTTGCTCCGACGATGAAAGATTCCTAGAAAGGTCTGAGAGCTGGCTAAACATTTAATTTACCGAGGCTACGACAAAGACCTGATTGCAGAGGCAATCCAAAGGGCCAAACAAACAAACCGTGATGACTTACTCAGATATGGACAGAAACAAAAGGTTGATAGGATACTATTTATTCTGACCTATCACCCAGACAATCCCAAAGTAGGTAAAATCATCGCAAACCACTGACCAACCGTGCAATCGTCAGACATACTAAACCTAATACTTCCGAACAAACCTGTAGTAGCTTACCGGAGACCAAAAAACCTAAACGACATTTTAGTCAGGGAAAAGCTAATGCCAATCGCTTGTCAAAACCAACCTAGTAAATCTGGACCCTGTGGCTATAAAAGATGCAAAACCTGTCAACATATGATAGAGACCAAGACATTCACTAGCACAGTGACTAAAGGAAAACTTAACATACATGGTCCAAACAAAACGTGCAAAACAGAGAATGTGATTTATTTCATCACATGTAAGATCTGTGGCCTTCAGTACGTGGGAGAAACTGAAAAGTTACACAAAAGGATAAACCTTCATAGATCTGATTGGATGACAAAAACCTGTAAAGAAGCCCGGTCGCAGAACACTTCTCCTCCCCATGCCACACTTTCAGTGATATAATACTTATCGCTATTGCCAACAACCACAGCTGGAGTTCCGAAACCAGGAAGGTAAAGGAATCATACTGGATACGCCGCCTTAGAACATTGAAACCAAGCGGTCTAAACCAAGAAGACTAGAAAATTAAAACTATGCACTAGTAAAATTTAACATTTTCTAAATCTTCGTATTATCCTTCAATTTTTACTAAAAGAATAACCGGTATAGAATCAAATATCCGGGATATAATCTGCGTTACATATGTACAAAAAGTAAAAATAGATGTCGCTTTGGCTTGTAGACTTTTAGGGAATTATACAACATTTTCAGTTTCCGCATCTAGTCTATACAAGCTGGTTGTATTTATAGTTTTAGCACATGTGAAGACAGCCATGTAGAGGTTTACAAACACAACGTTTTTGTGTTTATTTGTTTATCGTATATATGTTTTGTATTTGCCTTTGAAAAAGACTCATTAAGAGTCGAAAGCGCTTAGGCTAGTTAGTTACTAGTTTCGTACTGTTCGTCGTCAGTTTATTGCATATATATATATATATATATATATATATATATATAATGCATACATTACTCCTGACACTAATCTAATGATCGAGCGCAATCTCATCTATATATAGTTTCACTGGTAACTTAGTTCTTCTAAGTGTGAATGCCAAAAAGTTATTTTTAATGTCACCCACACTGGTATGCAATGCTCGTCATTAGATATTTATATAAATTCGCACCATCTTTTGTATATTTCGCCATAGGCAACTTCAATCTTTGTGTGTATTTTATGTTTGTTAGTCACAGGTTCAGTCAGATTGTTTAGGTATAACATTAGGTTATGTGTGTTTGTTTCTTTATGAATCGTGTTTTTTATATTACGATTGAACTATGAAAGTCATCTGCATCATTTGAATTATATGAAGTATATATAACGAAAGTCTATTTGTATGCAGGAGGTGTGCGTTGCGTCTTTTATGTATCTTCTTTTCGAAGTTATTTTCGCTTGTAGTTGTAGCCACAATGAATAAACTGAGGGACAAAATGACTGATGAGATGTACCAGCTGAAACTAACTTTTGACAAAAACCTGTTTGACATTTCCAAGAACATTTCAATAGATACTCGACAGCAGGTATGTCTTGATATTTCTTGATTTGTCTCAAGCTTTCTTGTGTATTAGTATCCTGTATCATACATCGATATATACGTTATATATAAAACTCCAAGGCCTAGTTGTAGAATGCGGAGTTACGCCAATATTGGATTTCAAAAGTTATATAAATCGAGTTTTGGGGCACATACAGAATTTAATCATATACGGACAATCGCTATGAAAGTGTCAAATACAACTGTTTTATTTGAAACGAAATTGTATTATTCAAAAGAATACTAAGCGCATGTATGTTTTCTTATATCAATTATGATATGTAATTCTCACATAGTTTAGTACAAAAACGTTTTCACAATTATACTAGCAGTACTTTCTCTCCAATACATATGAAAAGACAGAGAAACGGTGTTTAAAGATCTTCAATGTTACATATATAATAGTGTTAGCATTCACAATGGCCTACGCGATAGGTTCACTTTTTAAAAGTGACGATAAAATGAAAATTGTTTACACTTCATCTTGCTACCAACCTACACACTATTTGCTGTTTACTCATAACTAAACTGAATAATAGAGAAAACGTGTAACATAATGTGCAGTTAATCAATAGTTTATACATATATGGTTAGTTCGTGTTGGTAAGATGGTAAAATGTTATACATATTAAATATGTCTTCACATGTATAATTATGATTGTATAGGAATCTATTTATGTACAATGGAGATAGATCGTAAGGGAAATAATTAATATAGCATAAAAACATAACACATACATATCATTAATATGATTAATTACTCTCTCATTGGCATTTGCTCAAGTTTGATTTTCTCCTACGCAACAGCGCAAAGCTTTATCAATTAATTTTACGGCTCTCGGCTTGGCTTAAACAATGTAAAAGACATTAAACCAGTCACTGTAGTAAAGACAGCAAAGACTGTATTTTTTGAGATAAAAATTTAAAATGTAATTGACACGTATATTATTGTGAATTAAATCTTGAATAATTCTGAATGTCCTGTCATACGTAAAAAAATAACAAAATGTTCCGAATGTATACCTATGCTATTGGTTGTTAATGTGTATAACAATTTTATCATCCATAATGTCTTTAAATGTGTCATCAATATTCTGGCAGTCTAAAATGAATGAGCACTTTGTAATTGCAGCGATTAATTGAAATAAAAGAATCCTTTCATGTTTTATATGAAAACAACTGTAAACGCTTATCATAGTTTCCCAAATGTCGTTATGAAGCAGCAATGAATCAATGTTTACAATACAAACTAATTTCACTTAGCCTAATACACATTATGTTCTTCGACGATAAACCTTATGGCCAAGACAAACTCATATTAAAAAAGTAGCTTAAATTTACTTCTTCAATTCATTACCAAAATCTGTTAAGCATTAATTCAACTACCTAAAGTAGTGGAGACAAAAATTAATCGCAATACATATCAACATGATTTGTTCATCTTTACCCCAATAGATCAGATGGAATTGTTTCCTTGTTTAGCCTATTACTTAAAATATAATGTTTTCCTGCTGAACTAATTGTTTAATAAATATTACGCAAACAACTATTGAAATTATAGTCAGTTTGAAATTATACATAATTTGGGCATTCTTTGCATCTTAACCTGTTCAACTATTTTGAAGGAAACCATCCTACAAAATGTAGCACAACATTGGAATGTGTAAATAATGACGAAATGAGAAAATTTCTTTCATTCGTACGCTTGATTTATGATGCACGAGATAGGTTGATAACGTATTGATCAATATAATTACAACTGTTAACCGAAGAGTCTCATATTTTTCCGCTGAGTTAAAATTCAGCAGATCTTGTGCTATTTATTTCTAGAGTTGAGTTCTCAGGTCCCTCACAATAACCAAGGCATTTTACAAAATTATCCTCGTATTTTGATTCAGCTTACTATGTGTATATATCAAATGTTTCTTCAGGCTAACATCCGTGAATCATGTATGATGGCTGCCATATTGTTGAATAAAGTGGAATATGTGGAGCAAAATTTAGATAATGGCTTCGATCTCAAGACTTTCCTGACAAATACTAGACTTCAGGAATTATACAAAAAGGTAAGTTTGTTATGTAACCAGTGAGAAGATTCGCCGTTTCATGTTCTGCATGTATAATACAGAAAATAACTGAACGACCATCACACGTTTGCTATCTTAATGTTACCTAAACTAATATATGCCTTGCAGTATGTCTATTCGAAGTTTAGTGCAAAAGTCGAATTTTCTCCAATTGAATGAGTTAATCCCATCCATATTGCAAGTTTTGTCAAACTGGACTTTGTTATTTCCTATATTTTTTATATGTATATGTATTTCATATACATTAAGACAAACTGGTATTTCTTTTTTAACATAATAAATTTTGATAATTTTAAAGTTTAGTTTCAAAAGATTAGTAGTGATAATTATATTTCACTAATTGTATCATATCTTCCTCCTTCGAAAAGATACCTTTTTCCTGAACCATCTGATAAAACTTTTGGCATCATGAAGTTCAGCATGAAAAGATCTATAGTCCAGTATAAGATTACTCTTTCTCAGTTTAGTATATTTAGTCTAATGTATCATCATTTCGAATTTATCTTTATATTTCATACACGTTTAAATGTCAGATAGATCTTAGTGACGCATCCTTGCACTTGTAACATGACAAGGCACTGCGACTTTTTGAGCATTGCTCTGTCAGTCAATATTTGGAAGAGCTAGTTCAATTTTGTGCGCATGCACCTCAATCACGTTTTCAAAAGTGCATATGTCGTCTAAGTATTTTTTGTCATGGGAATTAATAAATGATTTTACGATGACAGTAGGGTATGTCAAATAAACAAATAGCCCGTATGGAATGATAGTATTTAGACTTAGGATAGTTCATACGAACTCCCTAACTAATAGAGATAATAATATTAGTTAGCATTTACATCTGAAGTAGAAAGTATCATACTTATAGGTGTCTGATGTCAGTCATTTGAGCAATAAATATATTCATATATCAAATATTGTTCTATAAAATGCAACACTATGTATTGTTTTATTGGACTCAGTACTGTGGTACGGAAATAAAATAGTTTTGTATGCCCGAGATTAGATTTATTTGCAGCACAAACAGTTAATATTAAGGCTAAATATCATACTAATTTATTGAATAGTTATTATAACCTAACGTACGGTGATTTTTTTCTTTAGTGTTAATGGACTTCTGACAATCGCACCTTTATACATATATTTAGTTTCTTTTACAGATATATAAATTAATTATCTATCAAATGATTGATTTTAGTTTGTATTGTTATGTGAACAGACAAACCATAAACTAAATCCCCATTTCATCGATAATGTGGTGTGCTCGTGAATTTCTAAACATTCACTGTATATGACTTCTGACAAAGTCCATTCCTCGAAGATAAATATTTGCAGCATGTTCCTATTTTCATAATAAATATCGATTATTTGTATAAATAAAATTTAAACTATGATTAGATACATTGCTAATTGATAATTTCCTGAAACGATAATGATCTGCAATCTGATGGCATAAAAAAGTACCATCTACGATGAGTTTACAAAGTGACAAACGATTAAGGGATAAAGCACATACTATTCTAACGGGATGTTTATGTGGACGTTTATTGCACTTGTTAGCATTATATGCGTTCATTTAAATTATTCCGCAATCAAAATCAATTATATCAACTGCTGTGTAATGTATTATGCTGATTGATTAGTGCAATGTAATTAATCACACAGTCATAATTTTTAAAAATATTGATCGATATAGTGTCCAGGCGTAGAGAGGTGGACGGATAATGCAATATTTGAAGGTAGAATAGCTCAAATGCCTATTTAAATTTCAATAGATTCCTTGAATAATATTGCTGGTGAAGATAAGAACTGCAAAAGATAAAAAAACTGACATGGGTCAATATATTCAGATTTGTTTAGTTGCTTAACCGCCTGTAATTTAGTTTCTGAACTGGTTAATTGTCCTTTCATTTCTTCAGTTCACTTCAGAATTATTTTCCTTATCCCACAGTTTTAAGGACCAAATTTATTAATTCGTTATCTGCAGGTCGATTCAGTGATAGTAATTCAATCTATATATGTCCAGATACATTTCCGCTCAAAACAGCCTCTGTCCTATTACAATTGCTAGCCTTTAATCTTGCCCCTATAAGACTAGACCCAAGACTGGAAAAAAATGGTCGATATGTAAGGAGAGATAGAGATAATTCAACTAGGGAAAATGTACAAGCAAATCGTTTGATTTCCATAGGAGTGGGACCCACAATTTATCACAATAATCTAGGAATCTTTTTTTCAAATAAATGTGCACTACAAATATAACATATAAATAATCATATATTGAAATAACATTTTAAATGTGATAAGTAGTTTAGTAAAATGTGATTTTCATCATCAACAGCGACATATACAAGATAATTAACATTATAATAATCTATGCTATCTTCATGCATTAATTTTCTTGATCTCATGGCAGGGTTTTGGGATCGGTTTACTTTCTCTACTTAATCTACACCATGTTTCATTATTTCAATATTTGTCAATGATCTCTTTACTTCCTTTACAAACGTTAATGGTTTCTTTCAATAGAAAGCTACAACAAGCCCATATAAGGATTTAATATCCAAGATGAGGAAACGGATCAAAGGGGAGGTATGCCATTTTACAACTTGAATAGATTCTATCCTTTAACACTTTTTGTCTTTGCATCTTTTATGTGGTCACATTTCCATTTTGCTTTCCATACGATGGCTAATGTGAATATATATCAAAACTACTTGATACATGTTTTGCACTTGGATTCCAAGCAAAGTCCCGATTGATTAAGATAACATTGTCCTTGCTTTACAGGTACTGATAATGGAAATCAATAACGGAACTTAGTACATGTATATTTCGAACATAATGCACACTATTATGTTTCTACTTCTGGGTTTGATCTTACCTTCACATAATAGTATACACCTTTTAGCCAACTAACACAATCAAATAACATGTAATACTGTTGCTGGCCCTTATTCCAATCAAGACCACTATTTACTTGATATTATAGTAGCTATAATGTATACGTAGCATGCACTGAAAGTATTTGTAGCCGGCGTATCTAGAAGGCTATCTTGCTGACATGGGAAGGTTATCTCACAGTCATTGTAATAAAGCTATATTAGTTACTGCATTACATATTTAATCAGAGCTATTGTTTAATGTAATCAATGTTAAATAAACATTAGTGATTGATTACAGTAATGTTGTCATGGTAATTTATTGTTGATTAGGTAACATTGGCATACAATGTGCTCATCATTGCCTTTGATATCAGGACATATCCTTCAGTGTTTACGAGGGAACATGGCACATATATTTCCATCTACTAAAATATACTGGCAGAGTGCGAGTGAAATGCACAAAAATTAGTTTTGTTTCCTAGTCTTCAAACTATTGACAATAGTGTGCATTTATTCACGTTAAGCGTAAAGGATATTATGTCATTGGCAGGTGTTTTATAAAATATCGAATATTAACGATACAGATCAGGTGACATTGCTACCTAATGTGACCATCTGTGATATTTGCTGACCTATGTGGTAATTGTTTCTGCATCAATACAATGTTGGTAACATTTAGATGAAATGGTATTTAGTATATGTATATAGTGTATATTTTCTATCTGATGACATTATGGCAAACTAAAATGTGTGGTAAGTTGAACAAGCAATAAATCATATGAGGGGCTGCGCTATACAATAATTTAGGATGAAGTTTATTTTGTTTTTATTTTGTTTTATGAAATATTTGGTACCAATCTTAGTGTTTTACTCTTATGCAGAATGTTAATTAATATACTGTCAACATATTCAGGAAAATATTTTCTAGCTATAAAAAAGCTACTTAAACGGATGTTGTAAGTTAATTGTATATACACGTTTCACAGCTATCCCGTGAAGCTACACTTGTCTTCCTATATTTAATTAACATTCACAGCATCTGCCTTCACTCTATTAAGAAATGCAATATATGAGATATAGGTACTGCCAAATGCTTTTTGCTCTTGCTAAACTTAAGATTACGTGTTTACATATATTTCTGAGAGAAACATTTTCTATATTCAGAGTCCATATTGTGTTTGATTAGTAGCTAGATTTACATATGACATTTTCAGGCAGTTGAATGATGCGCACACAAATTCACACATATATATCAAAAACATTAGGATTTCGTTACATCATTATGGTTGTTTTAAACATTGTTGTAGTTTCTTTGACATCAGTTTTGAAATAGATAGCCTTTACAACATACATTAGTCATATTGTTCTCAAACTATCAAATTTTGAAGATCAAATACGTGTCGGAAATTATAGATATATTTATATCTGCTTTATGTTTTGATGTGATAATTAGTACGTTTGTCTTAACAAAAATACAATCCACATTCATATCACTTCAACTTGTACATCAGGTTACACAAAGACTGTACTAAAGTTTGTTGTCACGTTCCAGGTTAAACATGATGTAGTATATTTATCTCTACTCATTGCATACTGCACCAATTATTTACCTGAATTTGAATTTTTTTTGTGAGCGAGCTGCATGATTAGAGCAATATAATTAACCAGAATGTCACCTGTGTTAGAACAGACGTATTGATGGCGTTATAAATAATTTAACTTATTTATACTTAGACAATGCACCTTTCATTTACTGCACGTTAACTACAGTTCCGGACACAAGCAATTTAATCGTTAATGCTTAAAATATATTTTGTTTTGAAAATTTTAATTAATAGAGCAAGTGTTCCTCTGACTAAATATAAATGTAGACACATAAAATAACATTTTTCAACATATAATGGTCTACAAAAATATTTCGTGTTTTCACATTGTTCGCACATGTTATAATATGCGATCAAATAATCACACCAAACCTGGGCCACCTTCACAATTAGGCTTTCCTAGTGATGGATATTCATGCAAAGGCATGAATAGTGACAAAAACTATTCCAGATTAACAAAATGTATTTGTTGCAGGAGATTTACGATATTGGATTACGAACTATGACCCGTAGTAACCATAGACAAATTTTATTTAGCCTCAGAATTGATCACATAATGATAAACATGACCTTCTCTGATTTCTTTTCCACTGAAAATTGTAATGGTTTTACAAAATTATGTCCGATAGGTGTCCATTTTGTATCCAATATCTTTTGTGAAAAGAGTTGAGCCATTTATTAATATACATGCACATATAAATCACGCTTGGATATAAGGGAGAATCCATGTTATAGATATACCGCACATAAATCCGGAACACTTGCTCTCAATTGGCCAAGCCGTTTGTTTTACTTGTTTACTTTTTTCTTTGCTGCTTTACCTTCTGTATTAAAGCATTATATGCTATACATTTTGAAAAGTGCACATCTAATGTAGATTAATCATATTCAAGCAATTTCTGTATTCTCAATTACATTTGGTAACATTCGAAACATGGCTCTCACAAAGTTGATAATAATACTAGAAACACCAATGTCATGAAGGCGGGCTGAGGAAATCGTCCCAGGATCGCAGCAGATTAGTACAGAAAATGCGGGAATTATTCGCAAAGAGAAAGTGATATTTTAACATATTGTCATATTACACATAAGAAACGAAACATACGATATATAATGTGCACAGACACACTTTTATATATTATGGAAAATCATTAGAGAAGTCCTTTACATTATAGTAATAACTTGCTTGTTTTACATAAGTTACTCAATCGCATTTTGCCTGGTCTCTGAAAAAAGGATTATTCAACATCGAAAAATAAATCAACATAAGAAAGTAGGTCATTTGATGAAATAATGTTTTGGAGTACACGATTGTCTTGCAGTGTATTATAAATTAGACTTCTCATTGTGGTAGAATTTGGTGTGGCCAGATGAGCCTGCGGTCCTTCTGTATGATTTTATACGATGATTAGCGTGAACAGATGTATTAGAATGGAACATTTATTCCAATTTGATACAACTAAAAGGTTCAGATGATGTAGGGTTAGAATCGCCATAGATAAGGCTATTGTCGCTGAAAAGTCTACATTGATTTTCATTTCCAAAAATGCCGGAAGTTGCGACAAAAATATTTTAACGCAAAATGGTATTGGTTTTCTATATTCTATGAAATCTAGTACAAATGTTTCCAATTCTATGAATCTCTTATGTTGTGTTATAAAAAACGTATTGGGTGGGTTAGTAGCCCACAGGTCAACCTGACTGTATTGTCGTTTATGCACAGTCAATTTATGGAAACTTTGCAAATGAGCTATCCTTGCTAAGATATACTTGTGAAACCTTACTCTTATAGTCATTAAAAGTATTAGTCTTTGAATTACATATATAATCATAACTATTGTTTTCTTTAGTCAGATTTTAAAAAATAGGATCACATTGATTAGAATCATTCTATCACAGAATAAGCCCCGTTGGTTAGGTAATTTGGAGGTTAGATTTCTAAATCAGTATAATAAGTACGTTTTGATTTAATTAATAATAATTAGACTTGGGACCTATGTTTATATATATAATTATGGAACAACGTAAATTGAACATTAGTTACCACGAAAATCGATTTTACGTCAAATTGATTTGACCGGTATATTTAATTTAATGACAATGACTGAACACTTTGCAAATGAACACCAATTATAATAAATATAATGTAAAATATAATTATCTGCTCCATTAAACACAACTTAAATATAACAGTTATCTCTGATCAACTTGGGTATTTATGAATATCGTTGTGTAATATAAATCCGGTCAGTGTTTTTACGTCTAGCTCTAGAAAATATTCTAGATGGATTGGATTGTTTATCCAGAATCACATCATCGTATGTCACAAGCTTATTAATGAATCAATCAAAATCATGTACGGATGGGGCTTCATCAATATCGGTAATTAAATCAACAAAATTGTTGCATTTTTGACTCAAAAGTTTCGTATTATCGTTAAAATCTTTAAGTACTTCGTATCATCTTTGATCATTTACAGATATTGCCACTAGATATAATTTATCCAACTATATCTACCACATTATCAGAGTAAGCAATAATTGCGTTTCAACAAATCAAATTGGACCTATTATAATCAGTCTAATGGAATTCGGAAGCGCTGGATGGTGCTCTACTGGTTCTTATTTTCGTGTCGCTGAAAAGTCAATTATATCCATATAATAAATAATGTGAGTTTATATAGTGTTCTATGTAGAGTACCCACCACCACCGTTAAATTGACAATGATTACAACAAAAAAGATGTGCAATTATAGGTAAATGTACAAAATGTGCTACAATATATATATATATATATATATATATATATATATATATATATATATATATATATATATATATATATATATATCCGCTTCGAAAATAACGCGTGGTGGTGATATAGACGCATCATTAGATAAATTGCTAAGAGCTCCGTGGACCAAATACCCCAGTAAGAAATACCTTCCAGGTTTTAATTATTGTGGTCCTGAAACGTTACTTCTTTTCGGACTAAATGATGAAGATCAAGGTTGACTAGGTGAGCATTCAGTATATAAGACTGATCAAGCATGACATGTTCATGATGTTGCGTATAAAATTAAAGATTTTCATCAACGGTAACTCACAGATATTAAATTGATCAATGCGTTAAATGCTGTAACTAATAAATCTCTCAGAGAAAAGCTCGCTAGTTTTCTAGTAAAATTTCGTTTGAAAGGTAATGCTCGGGGCTGGTAATTAATTATGTAACCATTATAAAGGAATCCATTTATTATTCCCCGAGAGGATATTGGAGAGGTAAAGTAGCAATCAATAACCTTGCTGAAGCAGCAAAACTTTCATGCAATTTTGTAGATATAAAGAAATGGAACCATTATAAACAAAGACAGCATCTGAAAGTGTTTCTGCGTTTGAGTGAAGTTATCAACTTGGCAACATTTACGACAATTTAATCCTGGAAACAACTTTCTTGGTACAGTATTATATTTGATGAAAAAACATAACTTTAAAATTAGACAAGGACATACCGAAATTCATCGTGATCAAGCAATTGTTGAACGATTTAATCGAACACTTGCTGAGCGATTATTTGTATATCAATACGCAAAGGAAATATCTTCCGACATTAAGTCTGGTGAGCGATCTCGTTAGTGGGTTCCAAAGTTACCAAATATGATATCTGCATTCACTAATGAAATTACTAGTGCAACTTCCATGAAACCTTCTAGTGTAATAATAAAAAAATACTCCGTATCGATAACGTACAACGCCGTGAAAAACCAGTATTAGGTAATGTAAATATGAGATATTTATAGGAACCAGGAGAGCTTGAGGGTGGAAACAAACATGCAACTGATCATACCTGGAGCGTTACTACACATAACATTTCTAGCGTGGTTAGATCCACTGGAATACCTGCAATATACAGACTAGATTCTACGGCCCCTCAACGTGGATTTGTACGTGAACAATTGCAAGTAATTCATACCGACACACAATTACCACCGCGTTCACTTATGTATATTAGCACCTCTGTTTCAATTATATTAAAGACATTTTCACGTGTTTGACCAAGATCAATATTAATTTTGTCTACGGTAAATTGTCTTGTATTATTATTCAAATATTGACATAATATTATTGTGTTGCAGCTTGCACAATGAATATTCTGTAGTTGTGTTCGTGTTACAATAAATTCAGTATCAATATCAAAGTCACGCTTTTTTGTCACATTGTTTATAAGACGCTATTTTTTCTTTATTACAGCATCGTCGTTAGTAATCTTTTCAGTTATTACGTAATCCATAATATCCCTATGTGGTTGAGTTATTTGTCTGACGCGAGATACTGCAAGATAGACTAAGTTTGACCAATCGATCGGGTTATCGACAATCCAGATATTTGTACCATAGATAGTTAATCCCTGCTTTAGTGCTATAATAAATTCAGTATCACTATCAAAGTAAAAGTATCCTTTTGTCATATTGTTTATAAACCACTCTTTCCTTAATAAAGCAGCGTCGTTAGTGATTTCCTCGGTTATTACGTAGTCCATAGTAACCATATGTAGTTGAGTTATTCTTCTGTTACGAAATTCTGCAAGATAAATTATGTTTGACCATTCGATACAATCATCTACAATCCAGACATTTGTATCAGAGATAATTATTTCCTGCGACGAATGAATCATTATAGCAAATTCTAACATCCACGGTGATTTTCCATATTCAATGCTCTCTCAACAATATCAATGGCAACCAAAATAATGTCATTTAGTACAAGATTTTGTACTCAGAAAATTTCAGTGTCTCCATCTTGAATTTTAACTTCAATATTCTATCGTCGAGTATCTTCTGGGCGATAACACAAACGCACAGGTAACGTTGGAAACTTTTCTTTATGCAACGTAAATAATTTATTTTGCATTTCATCACGAACTATCTTTCTACTTGCGACTATCAAATCAGCGGGCTTCCAGAAATTCTAAAATTCATTTATGGTAGTTTATGGAATTATTTTACACAATATCTCACATTGTATTTTATCTGGCTGGAGTCTGATTAATCTAAGTTCCCTCAAAGGCTCCTCAATAGCTTTATGGTCATCATGGATTTTTTCATAATATACATTATTCTTTAGCCATTCATGTGTAGATTGTCCAACAACGGATGGTGGTTGACCATGATTGCCACACATACTCGCAGCTGTATTTTTTTGTCAATAACCATTCTAGAAATCTTTCAGTGTTTTGTATAAATACCGTACATATCTCGTCCCATATAATATAATTAGGTACATATTTTTCATCCATTCGCTCAGGAGTACATATTGTCTCTGCACCCTCTAAAGAAACTATGATATGTTCATGATTTTGCTCCTCTTTCCTTTATTTCTCAATCAAGTTTATGTGTGAGTGTCAAAATAATTATATCTGAACTATTATTCATAAATAAGTTCATCGCACCAGTTGTTTTATTTGAACCACCACACCCATTAAGATAATCAGTCATATGTCAAGCAACATGATTGTACACATATGGTGCAGATGACGTTGATATTTGATAATTATTTCTTTAAAATATCACCGGAATTGCAATGTTAGCAGATTCAGAATAACTACGAATATTTTCTGTTTTATCCTACAACGCCCCCCCCCCCGCAATTCACCATTACTGAGTAGCGGTTTAATAAATCGTTATATTTTTATGTATATGAAATGAATCCGTAGGGACTCTAACAGCATGACGAGCTAACCTATTTATCATCGGTAGTAAATTTATCGAAACATAATCTAACATCGAAGATCTTAAATGAGTAAATTGTGGTAAGTCGCCATCAAGATAACTTACAAAGGTACCTATTTTAGTTCCATCTGATAAACAAACATTACATCAGTTTATAAATGTGTTTTTTTCCGTCGTTTCAATGATTATACAATCTAACTCAGCATCGTCCATAATTAATCTTGTACAGTGTCGTTTATAATCGTATTAACAACCTTGAGTAAACCTACCAATTATCTTTCTACAAAGATCTTTTGCAAGTATTTCATCGTGCTCCTTCCTGCATTTACTTATTTTAATGATGTAATCTTCGTCAAGATCTGGGAATTCTCTCCTGGCATCATCGATATTAAATCTATCCCGTTCTGGTAACCAAACTTGCTTCTGTGATCTAGATATAATTGCTTTAGTTGCCCTCAACGATATTAAAAATCCAGCATCATGCATATATCCCAATAGTACTATCGGAGCCCAATATTATTCAGAAAAATATCTTCTAAACCAAACATAAGTAATTGCATGGAGATCTCTAAGATCAAATGATTCTACATAAGCAATCCTGTTGCGTAAAATTTAAGTAAGGATCATTTAATTGCAACCCTGGTCATCCCATGTGTAGGATGGCTGAGTATCTTAAAGTACTTAGAACAATCTCCATATCCAATAAAACCCCCAGGATAACATACAGCCATATCAACAGATATAACGTCACTATACTCGTATTTGATATTCCACCGTATCCATATTCTATACTACTGTTTTGACATGTTCAAGGAAATCTGATCGTGTCGTTTTCCATGAATTATCTTCCTGAGCGAAATAAGCAGCAACCGATAATACGGTAAAACAGTTATTCTTTAATTGTCTAACTATGAGATTAGAAAGGCATATTTATGTGCAAGCTGTTAGATTCTGTACGAGAAATATCACCGTTAGGTCGGACAAATTGATTGTAACCGTATTATGAACTTTGAAATAACGAAACAGAGAAATGGTCACTATCACTTCTATTGCTGAGAAAATCAAATATATGACCATCACAAAACTTAACTTTTCTATCTCGTGGAAATATTGTTACAGATTTAGTCCATGCATGTGCATTATGATCAATGATTGTTATAGGGTTTCCATTTCTTAAATATGTTGTTTCGTATAATATCTCTCCTATTAGTGTTTTACTGTTATTGGAAATCTGAAGAACTTTTCTAGCTCAGCAACATCAATAATAAATGCCGCAGCATCTTTAACTGCTTTGCCCATGAGTCTATTTTGTACATCTTAAATATGTTAAGCCATTACCACGTATAACGTTTGTGAAATGTTCTGTAACACGTTCAGCTACACAGTGTATTCTTGACAGTTTCATCGGTTTGAACTCCAACGTTAAGTTATCATTTAGCAAATATATTGCATAGACAACCGAAGTCGCTCGATAACCTTGTTCATATTACGGCTTAACAGTGCCAGAAAGTATTCCAGGTTTGGATTTATTATTAAATAAAACGATATTCCTCCCCGACTGTACATGTACTGGTGTGCGTTTATCATGAATGATCCAAATATCATCATCTGTCTATACAAAAAATTAATTAAAATAAAATATTTTTGATTGTCAAGCTGATTATTGATTACTTCTCATCGTCTGTCATTCATCAAATTAATGATATGTACTATCCTGAAAGTTGACCACAATTCATTACGAAATTCTCTTTTGGTTTCATAGATACTTTGTTAAAGCTAAATCTTGCATCGAAACACTATATTTATATTATGGTAGTCTGTCAAGTTCAAATCTAGCAAATGATAGTTCAATTGTGGATAATTTCTCCATTCTAATAAATACAAATATTTAAAATGAATTTTAGTATATATATATATTAATATCAGGAACAAGTGTATTTGGCTTTCAACTTGGTCATATTTCTCGTTTCGATAAACCGTGTAACTGTACAAATGAATATTACGGATTATCACATGCAGGGCATCAAACATGGAAGTACAGGACCCAAACTATGTGTTCAATTTGCTTTTTGAGTCAAAGAAAAAATAGTTATGTATAAAATGTGTTGGTAAAAAAATATAGAAACTGAAACGATACTATGACAAAAATAACTTGTCCGGTAAATCTGCTATAAGGAGGAGAAAACGATTACCTCGAAAGATTTCAAATTAGTGATTTAGACAAATAATATGATTATATAAATTGAGCAAACATATTTGTATCACATCCAATATATACAAACTGTGACAGATCCCGAAATGGTAACATTAGAAATTGTACGTCAAAAAAGCATTAGTAGTATTGATAAACTTGGTTATTTTAGATTCAGTTTTGGTGAAGGTAAAAATGATTTATCATATAGGTTCGACTTTGAAAGTTATTTGGACAAATCGAAAACGGACTTGTATGGATGGCAATCCACAGAACAACGATGAATCTAATCTGATAATTACTACACAGAGCCAGAATTCTAAGCCTGGAAATACATTCATAAATTTAGCGTTTAAGTCCACAAATACAGACACAGGCCAAAAAATAACTTTCACCTACAAATATCAGCAGCCAGATATGTTTCATAAATCCACAATCTGTACAATATGTAGCAAATAAAATATACAAATCCGCATATTCAGTAACATATGTTACTTTATGTAAGCACAAATTTTATCCCGGATATTTCATCGACTGCCATTGCCAAGGTTTTTGTTTAACCATCACCACTTTCAAAGGTCACCCTAACCTTCACTGCTCTCAGAATCAGATAATATAATTTTGCTCAATTGCATTACACGATCATCTGTCATTTTTCTTTCATACTCGTGAGACAATGCAGTCCTTATCTTTTTCGATTGAGCGCGCGCAAGAGGTGCAAATATCATTACTTGTGTGTCTTATACCATTGTCAAGGATTATAACATAGATTGATAAATAGAGTTTACAAATCCGTAATTTGAAGGTAAGGTGAATTTATTCTCAAATTTGCGTTGTTGCAATGACTCAAAGTCAAAAATAATCTTTTGAGGATCAAAATTATCAGATATATTTATTCCAGCATTTTTTTTACAAGCAGAACTAATATCGATAATATTTTCACTGTTCATATATGTATTTATATCTTTAAAATAATAATCAAATTGTAAAGATTGTGGTTCTAATAAAGGGACTTGTTTTGAGGATGATTAATGATTAATTGTAGATTTTATGCACTATATACAGATGTTTATGATCTACATAAAGGATTGCGACGACACAAACATAAATGTGGGAGATTTACCTACGTCCAGCATATTTAAAAAAAACAAACGAAAAATAAAAAACGGGGGTCGAAATCGATCTTACATTCCACGAGTTATATAAGATAAGCTTAAAGATTTTCTACGAGTCTCTTCCAGAGATACCCCCGAAGCGAAGTTTCTCAATATAAAAGACGAAATATTAGAAACTCAGAGTGTTGTCTTTTATGTGTAGGCCTTTTTAGTGGCCAGCAAGACTCCGTTTGAAGGTCTTTGTTGTGACCAAGAACCTAATGCATACACTCCACACCATGGCAACATATAGGAGTGCCAAAATAGCACCTCTTGTTGTTTACATATTGGAAAGTGCGTTTTGTTTGTTAGCGTTCGAGGTAATTCTGCTGGTCCCCTCTATAAATTTAAACCTTAGCATAAGATCAACCCCGCAGAAAATATGTCTTACACGAGTTTCGAAACATGGACTTCGAGCTTGAGGATCCGTCACGCTAGCAATGAGCTATCGGAACTCTCTATATGCATATGATACAATATTTGTTATACCTAACAAAACCGCAATAGTCGATTTCTTAACAGAAACCACAAGTATTGTGTAAAATGTGATTTTATGTTTCCAGTTTCCAGATATATTTCAGAAGTGCATGATTTCTTTTAATAAAATTCTGTATAATAAAATACAGAATCCACGCACTGGCTATAAGATCAACCGCTGCCAGGGATCGATTACTCATAGCAGACGCAATGAATAAGAATAACTTCATGTATTAGCAATGGGCTAGCGAGCGTATTTCTTAACAGAATATCATAGTCGATTTCTTCAAACCACAATTACTGTGTAAAATGTAATTTTATTTTTCCAGTTACCAAGAGCACATTATATAATTGGATGAATGTAATCAGTTACGTTAGGACTCGCCGTTTGATAAATATTGTTTCAAATATATCTTTCCATATACATAATGTATATTATGCATGAGTTGTCATTACTGCATAAGTGAATATATTAGGAAAGTTAAAATAACCTTGATTCGCATTGTAAATTGACCCGAATTTCAGGTTATCGGGGTCAAACTATACATTAATATAAGTCTTTTTTTACACATTTTTAACCAGCTAACATTTGGCTTCCTACAGATAGAACATAAATCGCATTAATTATTATTTTAACGTGGAAATCCTTTGCGTGATAATCTTTGAAACCTCCATTATTAATTGCTTATTTACAGTAAAGGAAGTTGATAGCTTAATTTACTCAGCAGAGTTGTCGCGCTTCATTATATATTATATTACTGTCGTAATAACTTTTTAATGCGTTTTTGAGAGAAAATATGTATTTTTGTATTTTTACAGCAAATGTGCAGATAAGAGACAGTAATTTATAAGAGAATATAAAAGTATTCTATTACCCAGATTTTGTTGTTTTTTTCAGTCAAATTTCTGATTTCGTTCGAGTCAACATTTTCTCAGAAAATATAAAAATACCCAGATATTGTTCTTCGCTTATTGACATTTACTCTACGAGCGTATGTACAAATTAATATATAACGTCTCTCCTCAAATATCTACAATGTTAGAGCTCTGGTAGGTGAGCTTAAAATTTATTCTTGAAAACAACGGAGTATGTACACGCAAATATTCCTTTAAAGTGTTCATCAATAAGATCATTAATTTATTTCTTTTGCTAATCAGAGTTAAATATGGGAAAAATGAGTGCTGGTAGATGTTCTTGCGTAAATACGAAATGTTTCAGAAAAACTGTTGTGAACAATCTATTGATCTAACAGGATCGCCTTCATTAACTATGTACTTCTATTAACTATTAACTTCTATAACATATGATATTTTGAGGAGTACGAACAATTTTTCTCTGTTAAAAATATCATTAAGGAAGGCTTGAAGCAACTTGATTCAAATGTATTGTTTCACTTATTTGATTTTTTTAAATCATCGTTATTAGAAACACTAATGTTTGAAAATCAATTTTAATTTTTTATTAAATGCACACACATGTTATGATTTAATTGTATTAGCATCTTAATTTATTGAATCAACACTGCTTTATTATCGCCCCTTTCTGGCCAACAATATACTTTGTAAAATAGTCGCCTATTATATCTATATAATGTGCAATTCTTCCAGTACCATCAAAATATTTTTGCCATGGATAAACCTCTTTTACTGTTCGATATTCTGGAATGTTTGTAAATACTTTTATCAGTAATGAAGGCGGGTCTCTGTGGTTCTAGTGGTATTTGATAAGCTGGCGCAACTTCAGGCCAACCTAATACTGATCTAATTAAACTTTGATAAATATATACAGATTAATCAGCAGAATGTATTACAATCACCGCTGATAATGTTGGTTCGTATTCACTAATTATTATTGTTTATTCTTTTCCTGTAAAAGATTTAATTCTGCGTTGAAACTCATAGGTCATCTGTTCAATCTGATAACTACCATAACTATCGCATGTATTGTTTTTGCGTATGCTAATGAATTATTTTGGCTGTAGTCCCTCACATGGTTTTGATCTAATATTAGGCCAGCTATGATAAATCCGTAGCTGCCCTAACGCTATTTATTTTGCAGGAATTGCAGGTGGGAAGCGAACGCTAAACTCAGGATTGGTCGAACTTAATGAAATCATTGCAGTTGTTTGATGGCGTTGTATTAGTGACGATCGGCTGATATAATTCTCTCGACTCAAACATTATTTTTGTTATTATTTAATTCTCCATTTTGGTTATTGTCAGTACCGATTATGAATGTTTCATCGTAGGTTTCCATTATTGTTGCAAATTCCTCGTCAGATATTTTGCCATCTCTAAGATAAAATGAAACAAACGATGTTAACTTAAAATAGGCTGCTGTTTCTGGGTGTAATTTTATATATATATACTCACGTAATTTATCATCTGTGCATGTTGATACATTTTTACGAAAATGCTGAGATTAGCATAGGTTGTTGCTGTCATTGCTATTGTTGATAATAGTAACCCAGCAAAAATAATAGAAACTGAGTAAATAACTATAATAATGACCACTGTATAATTGTCAAAATTTTTGTTTAGTCAGGCCTTCACCTACTTGATTATATTTGTGACGTTGAAAGTCGATTGAAGTTTCATTCATTATACTACGACGTTAAGTAATTAATTGATGAGTTTGGTTACAAATTCCAGACACCAGTAATTAGCTAAAACCATACTTTTATCAAATGATTCCAGCGTAATTGTTTTCTCAGAATCTTTATCCAACATTACAGATACAGTTCCAAAAAAAAATCGGTTGGTGGAAAAGTGGTAAATATTCTTAAATCTGCACCACTACATACGGAGAGCCTATATACGCCAAAGACTTCGCGGTGTGTTTGATAGTTTTATTTTGTGGTTTATGTGTACCAAATCAAGAGGCAATTGTGAACACAATATTTTTAATATGCTGTTGAGGAATTTTAGTCAGACTAATTTTTTGAACAATATTAGGAATTCCACTAATAATATCGTTGTGTCATGTTTTAATATCATCGAGTTTTATGTAAACAGTTGGTGGAGTTCAAGCAAAGTTCCGTTGTGGTTTTGTTTATGTTTCTGCGAAAATTTAGAAACGTACCTACTTTATTAGTAAACTCAGTTCTGAGTGTGCTTATTTCATTGTTAAATGGGACTTCCTTATCATCGACGTATCCTTTTCGTAGCAGCAAAATCAGTATCTGGTGTTTTGATATTAATAATACCATTATTATTCATATTTAGAAATGTACATATTATACCTCCATTGGCTAATACATCGTTAGATTCTTGATCGTTGAAGTATTTTGGTTTGTTGTAGCGTCATTATTTATGGTTGGGTTTCCAAGGTCTATAATTTCGATTTATATAAAATTTCGATACTTATGATATCTATATTTATATCTATCTATATATTTCGATTCATGAAGATCCTTCACGTGAATGAATCACTAGTTTTCTTGTTATAATCGTTAACTGCCTTACCCGAAATTTGTATTTTACCTTGATCAGTAAAGGCAACTATATTAACAACTGCAGGAGGGATTCGTATAAGTACATCTGGAAATTGTATATTGCTTGTCTTTAATCGTTCTTGTTTATCCTGAAAAACAGAGACTTCATTTTGATCCACATTTGTAATATTTAATAAATAGAAAATCTCATTTCTGAGTTGATCAAGAGTTGCACATTTAGATAATTCACCTTGCTGCTGAGCTTTACCAGGAATATAAATATCTACCATTATATTTATCAATATCTGTTTAAATGTGGCATTGTGGTATAGTCATGCAAGACTTTATGAGGTGGGTTTGTTGATTTTGATATAGCAGCAAGTACATTAAGTGCTTCACAACCATATATTGGTGGATTAGTTAATGTTTGTGTTGCTAACGTTGAATTCCAGAATGTAGCAGTAAGTATTATTGCTGACAAAATCTTTTCGTGGCGCTAATCCATATGAATCGAAATAAATAGCTTAACGTGGATCGATTGCATATCTAACCCAATGGTTACCAGGTCCAGACTCTTTATCAAGATTGATCATACCAGTTTCAATTTTGTTCGGTTGTTTTGGAAATGTGTCGCGCATGGAAACACCTCTAAAGTTTTTAATTTTTATATTTTATCAGCATCGAGCAAATGATAATTGGACTTAGGTGATATTAGTAAACTGTCCCGGGAAGTCTTAAGCCCTTTCGGTACCACAGATACGGGGTCCCTGACAATCTGAGAACTTTTCCTTTATTTGATCTTTTTCTTATTCTCTGTCTGGTTGCTTTCTTTAATGCCATTCTAGCAGCAATTCAAACAGCGCCTAATACAGCTGCTTTTGCAAGAGCTGGGGCTGCACCGGCTATTAAAGCTGGTATAGCTTCGAGAAGTGGAAATATACCAGCCGTGTTAGTAATGTCTTTGATGGCGCCATCAGAAAGATTAAGTTCGACGCCTTTTTGATGTTTTTGCTTCATCGAAGTATTTTAATTGAAGCTCGGTCAACGATAATTTATTTAAACCGCTCATCTGTTCTCACTTTAGCGATAGTTTTACTCCCTAGTTTGTTTGATGCTGATTGTAGCATTTTAGTCTGACCATGTGTCAGGATAACACTGTTGTGATTGTATGACATTATAACTATAATAAACGATCTAATTATGTGTTACATATTTTCAATTGGGGCATCAACAACTTTCATTCGTCCAATAGCACCTTCTAGTATCATCCTATTATCTCTGAGTACAACTGCGATTGCCTTATGATCAGCAATAGCTCCTCGTATCACACTAGCTCGAAAGATTATATCAACTACTGATTGTCTGGTTAAATCTAAATGTTCTAGCGAAAAGTAATAAATCGGATAAAAGGTTGAAAAATCTAAATGTGATATTTCTAAACCAGTATCAATATTCTGATCACGCCTTATAAACGATAAGACGATGATACGCACGATCTTCATGGTTTTGATTGAAATTCAGTAATATATCCTCAGATGGTTCTTGATATCCATTTATCCATAATGAAATGTCAGAAACACCGAGTTTATCAAATAACATGTGACTACGCGTTTGATTATGTACTTGTGTAACATCCTGTAATGCAATAAATGTGTTTTGGTGCAGAATGACCTTCAGAAAAGCTATTTGCCCTTTAAATAAGTCATTATTATTACTTTGGGTAGCATCCATGGACACTGTCAACCAATACAACGTTGATTTACCGCCTTGACTTATACAATATAGTAACCGGTCTACTTCAAATATTAAGGAAATCATGACTGGCATTCACAATGAAAGTTTGGTTATTACAACTTTGCCAGCATCACCTATGTGTCACCATATTGCATAATCATCGTTTTAGTATAACTGTATGTTTAGCTCCAAAAATAATCTTTCTTACATTTCTATAAAATCCAAAGATGTATGACAGTGGAATTGCACACGAAAATGTTCTTTTAGTACCTTTTAATATTGCTCGACGTGTTGTAAGTCCTAATTAGACTTCTGGATCAACACTCTGCAATAAATTAAAATCAGCAGCAGGCCTGGCTACCATTCCAGCTGGGTGTTGATCGGATGCAGTAATCTGTGGCGTTTGTATTAAATTAATTGTCAGGAAAATCAGTTACATCCTTTACAAACAACTGAGCTGGACCAGCTGACCGTATATAATGATCTCTATGCCTCGCAATACCTAATATTGTTTTGGTAACGTGGATGTCATTATGACAAGCCTCAATCTCTCGTCCATCAATCATATACACAGCACTTTTGAATAACGCCATAATATCATTATTAACAAAACCAGCGCTAAAATCGGCTCCATATTCAACTGATTCTGCAGGATGAGCATTATTTAAAGATTCACCCTCTACTTCGATAAACGCCTCAGGAGGTACAAATATCTGCTTGTATCCTGAACTTGTAATGCAATTATTTTACATTCCTCAGGTGCACGTGTGTTGTAAGAATAATATTGATAATCACGCACATACTCACCCTTGAGTATTGGTGCATCTACGTCAAACGCTGGATCAGATATGCGCTTGAACATCTTTATTTATATTTATATAGTCTAACACGAAGACCACTTCGAGAAGTGAGACCACTTCCTTCTTTTAGACTAGAGGTTATATTTTGTTTTCTGATAATGGTACATCAGCCATAACTGCTAGTTTTTCATTAGCAGTTTGATTAATTATTTTACTATTATTTGCAGGCATTACTTCAGTGCTAGGTAATTTTAGAGGTTGAGTGTTTCGTTTTATCAATCGTTATAGTCTAACTTTAATTGCTGAGAATGCTTTACTAGCAACATTACCAACAGCACCTTTATCACGAACAACAGCAAGCATTCATTCCCAGTTGCTTTGCAATCGGTATTGCTTCTGGGGTTATCCTTCTGAACAGACCCTGAACAACTTCGCCTAGTCCATCTTGTTTCACGTACTGGTATTCGAGAATATACTGCCCTGACCATAACTGGTCCATGTACGATCATTTTATTACAATAACAATATTTAATTACATACTCAATCCAGTGACTTAACCACTATTGTAGTCATCAGCGGTTTCATTAATGAGAGACCGATATACATTAATCTCCATAGTTCCACCTGTAAATAATCGTTTACAAATATCAGCTGATTCATTAATGATTTATGTGGTAATATTACCAGCTCGTTGTTTTCCAATGATGATCTATAGTTGATCAACATCAGCAATAATGTTGTACCAGGAGCGTCTTGAAATTTCTCCTCTTCCTCTTCACATAGTTTTAATGGTTTTGTTTTACATGGTTTTGTTTTACTTGGCTATGATGATGTTTCTGGTGAGTCTGGATAATCACGAAGTGATTGATTTAATGGTTTTGGTGTTGTTTTATTGTTGTTTTGGATGCTTTTGTTTCTTTTGTTCTTTACTTTGTACTCTCTCCTCCTTTCTTGATTTGATTAAATCATGAATTGCCCTAACATAAGTCTAATATAATGTATCATCAGATCTAACTCATTCAAGATTCGTGAGTATGCGATATAATACTTTTCGATACTATTTACTGTCTTTAATATCCTTAGCGTATTCAGTTTTCATTAATGATCTCCTCAAGTAAACCACCCAAATAAAACCGAGCTAATTGATCAAGGTTTGTAAGATCATTAATTGCTTTAACAACATTTTCATTAAATTTATTCATCAATTCGGTATTACTTATTGCAGGATTCTTGTAGTTAAGCAGCAGCTATTTCGGCTGGAAGTTCTCTAAAAACCTTTTTCGTTTTCTTAGTACTTTCTGCTATTTTTCCGTTCGCTTCAGCGGTCTTTTCTAACGCAGGAAGAGGACCTTCAGTTGTCTCATCGATAAATTTAAATAATTGTTTTGTATCCTCTTCAAAGTCAACCTGAGATAAAAGTTGTTATTTAATTAGATCACTGACGGATAACTATTTTCTAATTGCCTCTTCTCGCTCTCGAGCTAATCTAGCTGAACGTAGTTCTCCAATATTCATTTATTAATAATATCTATCCTAGCTGTTTAATTCATAGCAGCACAGAGGCTGAACGACAAAAAATGATTACCACGACATGTAAACAAATTCGCATAAATCATTTGAAAAAACTACGTCAACAGTAACAAAATTGAGCTAACTAAAACGATATATTACCGTTTGATAACCGTTTGGAAATAGACAACTTAGAGGCGTTAGTTTAACGTTATTGACCTTCCATTTTCAGCCTCTGAAAGAACCTTTAATTTTGCTTAAAGCACAATGTTGCAGGGTTACCTTCCCTGCTGCTCCATTAGATGATTTAGTCATATAATATTCATTCATCAATATAAATATATTTTAAGTGAGAGCCTGTCAACACTTATATTCTTAACATCGGTTACTAAGCTAATCATGTTTCCTGTCTCTAAAGTGCTCCATAGCATTCATATGGAGTCAATTCCAAACAGAGGGGACACAAATCTTGCGCCAATGCTGAGCCGTAATGTATATTCGTGGGGATATCAATGCGTTGTGTTGTTCTTGTGTATTATATAACAACCTTGTGGAAACAGATTAACATGTGGTGCTAGCATTTGTTAACAAGCTTTGGAGTTCTACTTGAATTAATCCGTGCATGAAAATTCTACAAATTATGTTCCTCTGGTGTTTAGCTATTTGAGGTCTTCCGTAGTAATATGGCTTCCTTTCAAACACGTCTCAAATATTTTTTTTATAAACACGACCGTTATTCTTTTCGACTTCCGTTAGAATCATTTGACTCACATAGTTGGAATCATTTGACTCCCATAGTTAACAGTAATAAATGGTATATATATATATATATATATATATATATATATATATATATATATATATATATATATATATATATATATATATATATATATATTTAGGTATATATATATATTTATGTATATATATATATATATATATATATATATATATATATATATATATATATATATATATATATATATATATATATATATATATATAACAAATGGCTGATGCATTTTGACTAAAATTTATCTGATTGTTTCCCATGACTGCTTCTGCAAATTGCTTATAGCTCCGTTAAATATTTCTTCAGTTTTGTTTCACAGAAATTGAAAATAATTGAAGATTCTTAAAATAAAATGTGCTAACACTTTAGTATTGCTATTTATTAATATATGTTTTAAAGGCAGTACGTTTTTGTGACTCAAGAAGCTGATTTTGATAGACAAACATAAATAATTTGATTACATGGTTAGAATTGTATTATCTGCTATGTTGTCATATTTTGAATGCATACAGTTTTACGTTTCACTTCTCTTGTATTGTTATTGATATTTCTATACTTATTGTGTTATTTATTTATTTATTTACCCTAAGCTTCAAGCGATGGATGTAAACCGGCTGCTAGAATATTTACTAGGTGACTCCAATCTACAGTTTAAAAGATACGCCCATATTGACAAGGGGGATGCAATCAATATACCAGATGATGATAATCAGTGTCTGGACCTCTTCATTTGGTCAGTTTTAAACAATCTTGAAGATATGGCCAAATTGTTCTGGCGCCATGGAAAGGTAACCGTTTTATGTTTTAGACTGTTTATTGATGGAAATCAGTGATACATGAATATTGTGTTGATCCTGTGCAGAGCAGTATATATATATATATATATATATATATATATATATATATATATATATATATATATATATATATATATATATATATATATATATATATATATATATATATATATATATATATATATATATATGCAAGGTCTTGACTAGACTATTGTCCCTTTTCTTCCATTTGTATAAATCTTGGATAACTGTACTAAAACGTTGTATCCTAATTATGTTTTGGTGCAAATGTTTAAATTATCAATTTTGATTTCCTTTTTTATCTTATTATTATTATATTTCTTTATACTGTGTCCAATATGTAAATAAAGTATATTTTGGGAATTCAGATCACTTATTCTTTTCCTTCTACAGCCGTTGTAAGCTTGTGTTCAAAATTAGGATAATAAATATTGGTTAGAGAAGCGCAATACCATTTGACGACTTTACCGGAGCAAATGAAATGCCAAAACAAAGCTTGTTTTGGAAACATAGTTTTGTCATGTATCAGCCTCTGGTTGTAGAGTATCATTTAATCATTGTAGGTTAGATAAATTGATGTGGTTCATTTATGTCCGCAATAATGCTATGCTTGTTTATTGTACTGCACAGTTTTGGAAATATTTATTCAAAAATGTTTAAAAAAGGGTTATTATTTGAACATTGCAGTATAAGACTGAACATATGAAGGACATATATGTGATTCCCGAAAATGCGCAATAGTATTTTACGTGCTTAAATTGACCTTTTTGATGTTTATTCTAATTTAATGTTAGGGTAGACGTTTCGGTAAACAAAAAACTTTAAAAAACTGTTCCCGAAGATTATGTTGCAGAACGCATCATATTTTCCTAATATGAATACTATAAATTGCCCTAATCTTGGCCATTAAGATTTGTGATGGAAACAGTTTAATCATAATTTTGTATTAACTTAATAACCTTGAATGGCATGATATAAAAAAATCTTCACTAAACGTGTCTAAAAAAGAGGATATATATGTACATGATTGGTTGTAAACTGTATAGCAATATCATATTGGGCTATATGAAGGTAACACTGCTACAGTTATGGTTCAAATGATAATAGAACAATAATCTATACGGTGAATAAAGAAATTATAATTTTTGGGAGTATATAACATCGAATTTTCCAAAGTTGGTTTCACTCAGATGTAAGTCTTAAATTCTATAATTCTATAATACACGCGGAATACATACATTATAATTTACTTAATTGATTTCATGTGTCATTTGGTATGCTCTCCTCAACAATATCCACCTATGACAGTGACCTATGTATTAGTCTTCCCATAGCATTGCAGAGGCTTGCAAGTTTTCTGCATTTCAAATTATAATTCCATGTTACAAAACATTAACTTAGCTAAATCTATAACAATCTTTGTATGAAATGCTCATCAGTTTTCTCTGTGATATTATAACCTCCACTTGCTAGGATTGTTGTTGACGTTATTTGCAACATTTACAGTTCTTGGTCAATCATGGATACTATCTGTGATTTTAGTTGTAATATACCGCTGGGTTTATTTCCAATTTCCAATTTCTTGGGTAGCCGGTTTAACTTCTGTTGTAGTAGTGGAAATATTAGGTCTGTGATGTTTTCCCCACTGCACTTCAAGCTGCTAATTGCTGCCCTTTGCAAAACCAGATGACATATAACTTTTCGTTCTAACACAGCCTCGTCAACAAGCTCTTCTAATTCTAGATTATCTTTACCAGTTTGTTATAAGTGTATCTTCACGTCTGAGTATTCCAGACTACAAAGCCACAGTTGTTGGTTTTTCTGTTTTGTTGACAATATTTTGTCCTTTATCTCGTACAACATTTTCACCAATTTCCGTTTTTCTTTCTTCAGTAATATCATCAAGCCATCTCGGCGCCATGTTCAAATGACTCATTTGAAGCTTCTATAAAACCGTCTTTAGATTCCAACTTATGCACTTGTGACGTTTGGATTGTTAGTTGGTGCAATGTATAAAATTGCTGTTTTCAAATTCTCTTGAGTGTTTCCATTCTGAAGAATAATCATCCTCGATTTTCTGGTCATTAATTTGCTTGTCATGTTTTAATCGTATGCACATGTTGACTCAGTTACTACTTTTGTTACTGGCCGAACTACCTTATGTGCTATTCGAAATTCTTCTTCACCACCGCTGGTGTCAAGGTCACCACTTCGACACTGCTACTGTTGCTATATGTACTTTGTCATAACCTCAACGTCATCTTCCAAGTCTACTCTGATAACTTATATTATGCTATAGCGACTCGTAAAGGAGGAAAGGGTAGTAAAGCGACCACATGCATATACGTATGTCTGTCCTATAATTGATTTCAAAGCGTTTGATCCGCTATGGTACATGTTAGGAACGTCTGCATGGAAATGCCATAGCGTATACCTGTTCTTGCCTATCACATGTGATACCACTGCTTAATTGTAGCAGCATCTATGCCACAACACTGGTAATGCAGAATGTAATTGATATTGTGGGTGTAAAAGCTTGAAAATAAAATGAAAGAGCCTATGATGTATCCTATATTTTGTAGCATCATAATTAGACTGCGGCAATTGTACTAAATTGAAAAAATGGATTTTTATCACTGAGAAATATTTAACCTTTGTTCTTATTGTCTTTTTTAATGTATGCATTGCCAAATATAATGAAAAAATCTGATAATCCAATAATGTCTTATACGTGGGCCATTAAACAGAATTCGGTACCGCCATTTGTAACGGCTGCTCAAGTAGGATGTCAACAATTTATGATGCCGAACTCAGTAGGCTCATACTTAGGTCCGGAAATGGTAGCACGGAACTAAACTCTATCTGCGCACAAAATGTTAGCAACCTGTTTGAAACTTATGTATGTCACTGAGATAGTACAAAAATACGCGTACAAATATCCCGCATTTTCCAGTTAGAAGTGAACAATATCGTTTGCTCAAGGGAGTGAAAATTCTGCTGAATATAATTCAGCAATATCGTCGCCAATCAAATGCCGATGTCTGCATCAATTATGCTGCTGCTAGCGGGCTGTACCACGGCTGTATGCATCACTATATAATTTAGAAAAATCACAAACTTTGTCTACTGATACAGTCTGCACCAATTATGTTGCTGCTAGCTGTCTGTTCCACGGCTGTATACATCAATATAAAATTCAGAAAAAATCACAAACATTGTCTACTGATACAGTGGCAACAAATTCACTGCAGACTCAGAATCAGTTTTCTGACTGCTTGCAGATCACAGTGAAGCAGATACGAAACAATGTAAAATATACAAAAAGTTTCGATAACGAATTGGCAGATTATTTATGAAATATTTTCTCTTGAATTATTTTGACAGTGGCAGTAATGCTTATGAATTCAATATAACCACTGGCACAATCGTGCAGCTTATGATTGCGGTTTATGTCAAAGTAATATATACCATCATTTGCAAAGGCCTAGAGCATTGCCTATATTTAATGCAAAATTGATACAAACTGCCAAGTTAAGCATTGGGATCACATACGATCTATATATGTGCCAAGCATTTGGATGTATATGAAACCGTTATAAAACAATCAGCGTAACTTAAGTTAGCAAACCAAATATCCAAATTACATGCAATCACGATTTGCCGTCTAGACAAAAGCTCATTTTGGGGATAAAGATCATAATACGACCAGCACTGATACAATGAATCTCTTGTGGGAAGTCGACTGTAAATAACAGTATAGCCAACGAGGTCTTTGAAAAAGTATACATTTAATTTCAATGGTTTCTTCAGACCAAATCAATTAAATCAAAATTGGAAGAAAAAATGCTTCATTTTATCTCATCTGGGCACACGGAGGAATAATCTCTTTCCCCAGTGAATGAACCAGTGTCTGCGATTTCAGTCACTGCATATTTGTTTTATATAAAGAAAGCATAAAGATATTACGGAAAACGATAGCGCACATTTTTAGAGCATCTGTTCATATACTAATAGTAAAGAATGTAGGCGAGTCGATACATTTTAAAGTTGGTCATTATAACGGTCATTGTTGTGTTGGATTATAGAGAAGCATGTGATGGTCACTACAAAGGCATGACTAATTCCGAGTGTGAGGAATCAAATATCCCTACTAGGACATGAATAATATTATATGTCTTGTATTGGATGGAATATAAGTGGATGTTGGACATCCCAACAGCAGTTTTTGAAAGTAAGAGTGACGATAGATAAAATAGGTTGGTACCATTATAATGTTCTGTTGATAGTTTACTGTGCAATTTGGAAGTAGATGACCAGTTATCGGTCGCTCCTTGATGCTGTTACAAACCTGGAGTCTTTGCTTGACAGAGCGGTGTCAAAACTCTGGCGCGATTCCCGCTAGAATTTATATGTTTACCCCAAATTTCCAAAGGCTTATATACAACTTCAGTTGTAAGTTAAAAGACCCGACTTGTCCATTCTATACATAAATTTTACTATAATCAATGCAAGACTACACTATTGACAGCTTGCCAAATATATATCAACCGCATATCTGCATAGTTTCTCCTTCATGATATGTTCGTAATGTCAGCAGTTTACGCCGTAGAATTTTTACAAATGT
>JAEAOA010001198.1:180000-360000 GCA_016746295.1 Potamilus streckersoni
GATTCCTCCTTCCTTCATTGAGAGATTCTTTACGTAAATATTTCTGTTTGATTTTACAAATTGATCGTTATATGACATTTTAGATAAACGTCAATGATTGGTTATGATACAATTAAATAACCTTGTGTAACTTGAGGTATGAATGAGTAGTGAATATATCTTTGTGGCGCCTGATTGGATTTCGGTGAGACATGATGACCATCACTATACAGATCGTTATTGTGTCGACCAATACTTGCTGGTGGGGTCAACTTTCTCCACGCCTCAAGGATAGAGGAAACTATATATGCAATATTAAGTTCGATTTGGGGAAAAATATAAAACAATATCAAATATATTATCATTAAATTATATTTAATATGGAGATGTTTAGTCAATTTATTAATACCGTAACTTTTAACAAATATTTGTTCATTAAATTTAGCGTTTTGATCTCTCACATATATAATTAGATATTACTGCGTTTAAATGCTTAATTGGATCAATAATACTTGTTTACGTCTTGTTTGTATTTTTTTAAATCAAATATTAATTTGTTTACATATTTATAAGTTCTATCAAATTCATCTACAATTATGTCAAAGTAAAAATTAGAATTAACACCAAAACCAATAGCTATACTGTAATGTATGATTCTTATCCTGGGATGGATTTAATTATACGCTGAAACGCTTCATTGATCTGTTTTATTAAATAACTTACCATTGAACTATTAACTAAAAGCCAATTTTGTGTTCTATCTTGTTTGCTTTTATTTGTAATTACCAATGTATTAATGGGTTGTAGTCCACAAAATGATTTCACCTAATATTTGGCCAACTATAATAAACTCGAAATTGCGCTAATGCTATCTCGGAAGTTGAAATTGCTGTTGGATAATGAAAAGTTGAAGTCGTCCATATCATTTTGCTTCTTACCGGAGCAGTATTAGTGACGATCTGCTGTAATAATTTCTGCGATTTCGAATCGAACGATGTTATTATAATACTATTATTGTCTTAAATCACCGATGACGTTATCATTGACGACATTGTTGTCGAATATTTCGTTGTTGATCATTAGTATGATAATAAATGGTTCGTCGGTAATTATTCCATCATTGAACGAGGAAGAACTCATTAATGACACTTTAGAGTATGCGGTCGTTGCAGTATGTCTTTTTCATTGTCTAATCGTTTAAGTTTTCATTCGTGCTCGTATTTATGTTTTTCGAGATAATAGTCAATATTCCCACTATCGTAGTTGACTATGATATATTTAATGTTACAACGATTGGCGCCGTTGTCGTCAGTATTGAAAATACTACGCCGGTTCCAGCAACTATCGTAGACATAGAATAAACCATAGTATCAAAGACAATTGCATGTCTACGATACATCTTTATTTTTCCTGTATAAGTATCGATTATATTCTTATTTTTTCTGCCTAGTTGCTATTTGACCGTATCGCTGAACGTCTATCGTTATACTTTAGTTGTAGTCTAAGACGTTGTCTGTTAGGTTTTGGATGGTGTTTCAGCTACGATTTATATGCACCAGTAGGAAGACGCTGTGGTTAATTTTGTAGCGTGTGGTTCCAGTATAAAAATCTTATTCGGGGTTTTTACTTAACACTACAGACACGGTTCCAGAAAAGCAGTCGTTAAATAAAACCATTGAAATGCAGTAAATATCTTTACATTTTCAGAACTTAACGCCGAAATCCTATACACGCCAGTCACATCTGCGGTATGTTTATTGATTATTTTGCAGTGTCCAGTTTGATGATTCGAATGGAACTGTGTACACGATATTGCTAAACTGTCTGTGTGAAATTTTAATCAGATTGACATTTTGAACTATAATATGAAAATATTAAAATATTGTTGATCTTTGCAATTATATCGACGAGACTTATATTAACGGTTGATGGACTTGCAAACATTTCATTAATGGTTCTGTTCACGCGTCTGCGAAAATTCAGGAAAGATTGTACTTGATAAGCAAAACCAATTTTGGGTGAGTTCATTTCATCTTTGATGGGAGTCAACGAAATTGTCACTGTAATTTTCTTATCAACATAATTCTTCGTTTCAGCGTTGAGATTATCTCTCGGTTCCCCTAAGTTAGCAATATCATTATTATTATTATTATTCATGTTGAAAACGACATGCATGCTATCAAAGAATGCTAACAACCTGTCATCGATCGACACTGCAGTAATACCACTAGGAGCAAATTTACCTTCTCTATCATATATATAGCGATCAGATCTCCCGATAATCGACTGCGAATGATAATATAATTGATTTAAATATTAGTCGTCTTCAGTTTTTCTTCTCGGTTTTGAAATATAAAAAGTTCGTTTAGATCAACGTTGGCAAGATTGAGCATGTCAGATAATTTATCATTGATCTGCAATGGTTGGTTTCTTGAGTAAGTCTTCACATGGAGCTTATTGAGGTTTGTTTTTAGCTGATGTCCGTAAATATCTATCATTATATAATAAACGATATTTAGTGTATATTCTTGTAGAGTTTTATGAGGTGGTTACGTTGATCTTGAAAGAGCATCAAGTAATGTTAGTTCTTCAGGGACATATTTCAGCGGGTCGGTAATGTTTGTGTTGGTAGCCTTGATTACCAGATTGGAATACTTTGAGGTGCAGTACTTCGTACTGTATCGACGTATTTTAAAACTTATTTTGGTGGCGCCAATCCAAACAAATTAAAATAAATAGTTCCACATAGATTAATTGCGTATGTAACCCGGTGAGCGATACGTAAATAGCTTTTATCGAGATTAATATCTGTTTCTGACAGCTGGTTATATTTCTGTAATTATTCAAGCATAAATACACCTCTAAAATTCTTAATAATTTGCAGCTCAGCAGCATCGAATAAATCGAAATTAGATAGTGGAACTATTGTTGAGTCAGTGAAATTATTTATCCTTTTCCCCAAACGATGTTTGCAAGAGATCCTGGAAGCCTCATTCTCGTCGCCTTTTTATTACTCCTTTTCCATTTACTTTCTTTAGAGCTGTCCAAACTGCACCTAACGCAGAAACTTTTACACCATCTGTAGTGACTAAGGAACTATTCATCTGGTTTAATAGTATCCTTGATTGCAGCCACGGAAAAAAGTTAATCGTATTTCCTTCTTGGCGTATTTATATTCGTTAAATCTTTTGAAATGATGTTCAGTCATTGATAATATATTCATACCAGAAATTATATCATGTTTAATGATATTTTTGTTCCCCATACTGATGTTCGTTTAATCCCGGGATCAGACTTACATTAACATGAAGATATGATATTTATGGTATATTCCTGACTTATAAATGTACTGGTCTAACGACTCTCGTTTGTCCGCCAACACCTTCAAGTAAAATTGCTCTATCGGATAACATAACGATGATTGATCCATACTCAACACCAGGATTAACACCAGCTCAAAAAGTATGTCAAGGACAGAATGTCTAAACAAATACAAATATTCCAGCAAAACGTATTATGTACACATATGTACTAGACACAAACTCATGCTCATCTAGCAAGTATTTATCACATATTAATGCACTAATTCTCAACTCCGTTGGTATAAATCAAGGTATATCAGATTAATTATTGACAATCATACAAACACACAAGAAAGTGAGAACGTTTGATAATAGATGGCAGAATAAATATTTACTGCAAATAATCCTATCATGCAAGCTGTACATATATTGCATTTACGTCACATATAAATACATATATTTGCCCTTGGCTCATCCACAAGAGTATCCCATACAAAGTGTTGCTATATTCACAACCTCTTTAGCTTATTGATCGTTTAAGTTTATAATTTTCATCACATTACTTACCATCAATGTAAAATACCCTCTCTCCCTCCCTCTACATCTCTTTCTCTGTTTATGTTAGGTTTGAGTTTAAAACTGTCTCACTTTTTAGTTTCTCTCTCTCTCTCTCTCTCTCTCTCTCTCTCTCTCTCTCTCTCTCTCTCTCTCTCTCTCTCTCTCTCTCTCTCTCTCTCTCTCTCTCTCTGATTTAACAAAACACAAAATTCTGGAAGGATATGTTCCCAAAAATAGTGCTTACAATATACCTTATAAGTCAGATTAAATAGAGAAAGACCGAGACCGAGCGAAGACAGAGATAAGGAGATACAGAGACTGAGAGTGAGAGAGAGAGAGAGAGAAAGAGAGAGAGAGAGAGAGAGAGAGAGAGAGAGAGAGAGAGAGAGAGAGAGAGAGAGAGAGAGAGAGAGAGAGAGAGAGAGAGAGAGAGCGGCCTTTGTACATTTGCTGTTTGATAGTTTCATAATTAACTAAGGACAACCGAAGGTTCGAACATTACAATATGATTAAAAAGCAACAGCAACAAAAAGTCATCAAGTGCATCTAAGTATGTGTACCATGCATCCGAGACATGTGCTGTATAATGTTGACATGGTTTGCAACTTTGTATCGTTGACAAACATTAAATAAATCCCAAAGGAAGTGCACACATATCGTTACAATTAACAATATTATGCAGGCTTCTTGTTATATTTTTTTTCTAATGTTTTAATCCATTCCAAATACCATACTTCTCTCACTTGACAACTCTGTGTAGTGATCCATTATGCATAAGTAGGAGGGGAAATATAAAGCAGAAAGGATTGCGTTGAAAATGTGCCCCAATCTTAAATTCTTTCAGAAAACGGAGATTATTGATACCTTCTGTCGCTACTTTCATACGTAACTAATGCTTAATGTGTTGAAATTGATCATTGATCTATAATCAACTGCAAAAGGTAGCGAGAATGTTAATATGTGAGAATTATTGCACCATGGGCGAATCACAATTTAAAATAACACTTTAAATGCCATGTTATTTTAATGTACTTTGTATACATTCGTCTGAGAAGGTTAATGATGTCATTCAAATATATTTATGCAGACTTTTTTAATTCAAAATATCATTATATGCAAAATCTATGATTATCGTCATCTAGTTTTAAATTAGCAAACACTGATTGACAAATGAAATTGTTAATTGTCTACATTTTGTCGTTGACACAGTTTCATTCAGCATTTATATGCCTTGAATTTGCCGATTTCGTATAATCTGCACTCAATTGTCCATAATTCGGTTGTTTACAAACATATAAAGTTATAAACGACCTAGCAATATGTAAGCTTAATACGTTAGGTTTATATGTTTCTCCCATATCGCAAACGAGTCATTAGCAATGCCAGTGGTAAATGTTAATTTATTGTTGTGTTGGAGAAAAACAACGGTGGGTATCTTTGGTAAAGGAGTTACTGTGATATTATGTACATATGCCATTTTGAACCTCTACTATTGCAAGAAGGTATATGTTATCTGAAACCTTAAAAAGTAAACCTAGTTGTGCTTTCGATCAATTTGGTCTTCGTGTGGAAATGTTTCACAGCAACAGCTATGTCTTTCTGTATGTCTCTAAACTGATATCAAATAATTCATTTTTTCTGTATAGATACCACTTTCTTTTACCATGATCAATGAAAAGCCGTATCAAGTCAACCCTAAGAATTATGCCATATATGTTCTTTTCATCACAATACATTGTGTATGAAGTTTGCAAAATATCTTGCTTTATGCAGTAATACGATGTTAGGTACTCATCAGTGACTTATCGACGATACTTGAACGTAACGATTGTCTTATTTAAACTATATATGTCCTGGTTTTAGCAGACTGCATTGGATATATATATATATATATATATATATATATATATATATATATATATATATATATATATATATATATATATATATATTGGATGTGTATAGAAGGTAAAAGAGATACATTTCTTGATAAAGCTTGTCATCGAACTTCATACAATTAATTACCAGATTCTCATGAATATTTGTGGAATCATAATTGACAGTTGTTGCGGAGCCCTCTACAACGCTTTCGCTGTCTGGTACAATCTGCATTCTTTAGTATTATCTAGGTTCGATCTTTTTCTATATTTGAAGACTCATTCTCAGTAGCTCATTCTCAAAGCTCCAGGATATGATATCCGTAGAATACATATCCTTTCTTACATCGACCAAAGAGAGTATTTCACTTATGATCTCCGAATTATTCGTATTTCCCATCACTGGTAATTTTGCATATCCTACATTCTGTTCGCCAGAAAGACCGACCGGGAATCATATACCAATTTGTGGGAAAGATGCAATTGTATTACGTTCTTTTTATACAAAACATTTTACTAATTCAAAACAAAGTTGACCTTTTCTCACAGGAACAAATGTTATCAAATTATAAGAAGACTTTATGTAAAATATATATGCCTTCCTTAAAGAGAGGTCTCAACATAGACTTTGACATCATGGAAATATCAAAGCCTACATTACTTTATATCTACCAGCAGTCAGTTCGCAATATGCAAATTAAACAAATGACAGTTGCAGAAAAGTTAATTTCGTATATAATAATAAATTGCATGACTCTAAAAAATTCTAACCCATCGATCATTCGTTAAGTTAGTAAAACATGTGAATGACGCATATTCTGCATATAACAGAAGAACACATCTATTCAGTTAGTGTCATAAACTGCATCTTGCTGAAAGAGACACCTTTCTCTTTACTAGCCTTTTTTATTGATGAAAACCCTAAGGTCAAATTTCGATTATATTCACTGTTGTATAGTCAGCTGTCATTTTGTCTGCTACTAGACGTCCTGAAACAAAGTACGAAAGAACCAACCATCAAGCACAATTAACAACCTAGGGACCAGCTCTTTATTCCAAAATACTGATCTTAGAAACAGGACAGCACATCAGTCAAAACCACCAAATTAAGAAACCATGCCAAAATGAGGATCATGTCTTCAAATAAGAATTCATAAAGGCTCCAGACAACACACATTATCGGCACATATACAAACAATCTTATGTCACTTATTTGCTTCTCCTTGACTACGATGGAAACGGTTCAAAACCGAATAAAATACATAAATCAACATTAGTCCTACAGAAATTAAAAATTTATATCATCTCTCAATTAACAGTCAACTCAGTCTGTCATGTCCAATTAAAAGAACAACATTCGAAAGTACATCTGTTTACCCTTAGATTCATTATGAGACTTATGACGTGTAAACCTGGAAACAACTTGCATATGGAACTCAAAATGTGTCAACTGATTGGGCCTTTATATCGGTAGTAAAATCATCTTCTCGGTGGCTGTCGTTATTGTACGACTTAGCATCTAAGACATTTTGGGTGAGTTGTATCTCTACAGTAAAGCAGCAGATGCAATTGTTTCAACTATTAGTTGTGCCCATAGAAAAAAAAAACATTCTTTGACTGGTACTGAAATACGTCACATATCATACCAATGGATAATTCATATGGCTTATTGCATTCATTTCCGTGCAAACTTTGCCTTCATGGGTTTGTTTTAGCACCCATCACATGCTATACTGCAATAATATTATACAGAGTGCTCATCATTAGCATGGAGATGAAGGTCTTCATAGATAAATTCATTTTATGGAAGTATAATAGGTCTGGAAAGTGTTTTCATCCTAACGGTAAAGATCACGGTTGTAAGTTACATTTTTTTAAGTCATTATGACAACTAAATCACAAGATCTCTGAATGGGTATTCTCAGATGGTAGTTTGCCACCTACATGTCGTAATCAGCGACCTAATAAATAAGTAAAAAAATGGCATGTTTATCCTTTGGTATTCAGGGAAATGTTTTGTCTGGCTTGGACAACTGCTTGTGGATCTACAGGTGGCAATATATAATATGTAGCTACTCTAAATTATCTCTAAACGCCAAAGCCAAATTCAAGCATCCAATGCCCTTTCAATGAGCTGATCGTGTATAGGAAACCCTCTTAATCTATATTTATACATTATGTGACGGGAAACCATTATTTGTCTTTAATACATTGAAATTCCAGAGATCCAGATCAAACGTGTCATTGTAGCTTGAGGAGAACTGATGGAAACTGAATTGATCTATTCATTGGTTGCATTAAAATAAATGTGATTAAGTTACAAATTGATATTTGACTCGAAACAATATTAATGAATATTCCACATAGCTTCTTCATATTTGCCATATTGTGCATCAAATAATATATTGTTCATATGCAGCTACAATGTGCGGGTAGAATATATGTTTGCTATGAATTTAACATTAAAAACCTTAATGTTTAAAAATATCATTTAAAATTACAGCGAGTTCACAAGTTTAGCAATTGGAGTATTAAGAGAATGCTATAAACAAGACGTGAACCTGGCAAAAGACCTGTTAATCCAAACACAGTCACAGTGGGAAGAAGCGTCTTGTGTTCTGTTAGCCGTGAGAGCAAAGAACAAGCAGTTTATTTCCGAGCATGCTTGCCAGGATGTCTTCAACAATATATGGATGGGAGAAATAGAAATGGAAACTGGCAGTTTTTGTAACAATCTTAAGGTTGGTGATAACTTCAATATCGAATTATTAGTTCAAATGCTAAGTTGAAGTATTAATACTATGTTCCAGTATTGCTATCAAATAATCACGCTCTGTTTTCCAATTTATATGTCTTCATCAAAAGATAAACGTAATGATTTTGGAACATTAATACTTTGAACAATTGGATGTTCATTGTTCACAAAAATTTCAACCTAACCATAAATTGCTTACGGAGGCCATTTTTAATTTAACAAACAATGTTTTAGGAATTAAATAATTTGTGACTGATACATTACTGGAAGAATTTGTTATAACCATTGCCTTAATCATGTATTTATATTGCAGTTTATAATCATAATATACAAAACAGTTGGAACATATATAATGATGCACTGCTTGCCAACATATTAATGCCTGTAAAGTTTGTTCTACTTGTAAAACGCAACAGTGGCATGCTGTAGATGCAAAGAATTATGACAAATCAGGATGTATTTTGTTTTGTATCGTGAACAGCTGTAATATGTGGTGTTATGTCGTTGACAGAGTAGTTTGTTCTAATAACAATACATGTAGCACTAATATCTAGACACAAACTAATGATGAACTCGGATGGCAGATCAGGATATTTATTTTATTTTTTGTTTATAATATATATGTCATTTTTTATTTACAGCTGCTTTGGTGCATAATCTTCCCATTTTTGATTTTACCTTGTATTGCGTTTAAAGAGGACGATAGCAAACAAGGTTTTAATCAAACAGCTAGCAATGTGCAGGTAAGGTTAAGTAACTGTTTAATGACGTACCAGCTATACTGATGTTAAGTTCTTGCTGACCACGCATACAAACATTCGACAAACAATATTTAATCTCTGCAAGCAAAATCTTTCTTTCTTTCTAAATCCAAACATTTCAAAACTGACGAACATGTGATATCTAGCACACAAATATACTACTGCTTCGTTCATTATAATCATAAATTAGAGTGCGAACCAGATAACATACTTAGTCATGCACAAATAATATCCAAACATTATTTTGCATAGTGTACATGCTTTTACGGACTTTATACGTAATAATGACTATGTAATAATCCGTTTTCAAATCCCTAAATTTAAATCTGATAAAAGCACATTTGAATGTAACAACAAAAACATACATATATTCATGATATGACATTATTAATCCTTCTGCAAACTGATTGGATATGTTTGTATATTTTATATGATAACCTGGAATATTAAAAAGAAATCAATTATAAATAATAATTATAATTGTATGTGTATCTGTGCCAAAACAGTAGAGACGTGCAACTTCTTATTCGCTATATATGCCAAAATTTCTGAAAAGAAACATATATAATTGGACGGTTCAAATAAACTTGCAGACGTGTACATCCCACAGTCTTGAAGGGCCTATAACTTCATTAAAACGTGATGTAGATACCATGCTAGACATTAACATAAGCAGTTAATATCAAGTTGCTAAATATTATTTTAACACCAAAGTAAATAAGATATTGTATGCAAGTCAAAGTGGGTCTTGGAGAAGGAGCAATTACTCTGCTGAAAAATAACTAGAACCCTGACAACCAAAGTCATTCAATGTCGCATCAATATTGTGGAGAAACTGGCAAGTTTATGTTGAAATCAAAACCTACAGCATTTATTACGTGAAAACATGGGATTGATACATTATTATAATATTTAGCAGATGACAGGCCTAATCTCTCTGAGACATAAGGTCTTATCAATATACAATTGCAAATTCCATGTGATTCCAACATTTAGCTGCCTCGTTCATGTAGGTTAACGTATTAAATATTGTATTGTTACCTAGAGGTCCAAACACTCAACAACCATACTCGTTCATGTGTGTATGTGCATGTTATTGTACTGCTCTTAGCTGAATAACTGTATTAAACTAGAGTCCATACAAAACTACTTACGGGACAAAGTCCACTTCACATTATAGACCAAATGGTCATAATTGGAATAATCAATGCTGTAATATTTTATATTGAATTAGGCCTGTTGTAATTGTATGACCAGGGATTAAACTGTCATGAATTAAGATATGGAAATTATTGTATTTAACTATTTATCAAACATCATCCCCAAACAGTTCCTATGTCAAAGTTCTAATAAGTGCACGGTTTACACCATGCCTGTTCAAACGAGTACATATATCATATGTGTACTTCCCTTTTTCACTGTTGGTTTTCTCAGGAATGGAGTCGGATTTTTTGTGTCTCGTATTAAAATATCGTTTCATATCACATGCATTCAATGTTTATTTTAAAAATAGATATTGCTTAACATGCAAAGTGTCGTCAATATAGGTGTGATAAATATGGCTATAATTAGGTGTTGTAGATGTAGATTATCCATCTGATTCCCTATGAATTTCTTCAAGTAGAGTTACTGCTCATCATGTTAGTACATAAATGACCATTTTTGTGTCTGATCCCTCTCTAAATAGATGACTCATTGTCAGAGTGAGAAGTCAAAAGATTTGAAACATGGAAACTGAACTGCAGCATGAAAATCATTTATATTAATATTTAGACGCTAGAAGAGTTTTGAGTACTAGTTAAATTACTTAGCTACTTACTTGTCTTAACTGTTACAGACGGATTCAAGCTCGAAGCAAAACACTCCTAAAGAGACGACTAATAATAACGTTAGTTCACCGAAGACGTAAGTAGTGTAACCTCCACTTTACTCTGTAAAATAAAGTGTCCATCCATTAGGTTTTAGCCTTGTGGATTTAAATCAAAATATTTCAACATCACATAGTAAATTTCCCGCAAATTCATTAAGGGCAGGGAAGAGCATCGAAACTATCCTGAGTAAAAGATTGCGGCAGAAACGTTTATATCTAGCAGTACAATATAATGTCGTCAATTTTTAGCTATCATCAGGCATTGTAAAGATGATTGCCGTGCATATTTAATTGTTGCTACAGACGTCCAAATATATATAAATGACGAGTCACTGGACGACGACGTTATCAATATTTAGTGTGAGAAAAGAAGTAAGAATATGTCCTCAGCATCAACGCCTTCGAGAATATATTTCCTGTCGCCGCCAAGTCTATATGCCTTTAGTAGACAAACATAAGCTTTCCTCATTTAATTGCTACATGCTATTCCATCTCCCAATCATTGACAGACGTCTTCAAGATCCTTTTGGTTGGCATCTCTAAATGTAGAACTTACCATTCCCAGAGGCATGTGAATAGTACCATAATCCATGGAAATTAATTTTAGCTCATGGACAATAGAAGCGCTCGGTTTTTTCTTAGAGATGCCTACATCCTCGCATAATTTAGAACCAAGTGAAACTTTTACTTTCCATGTGATATCAGCACACGTTTCTCGGAATAGCAAATGGTAAACGTAAAGGTTAAAAACATTCCATGACATGGAGATTTTATGGACTCAACAAAACTGAGATGAAGCTCAACTAACCCTGTGTGACGTCCCAAAAATATTCGTGATTTAAGACCGTCAAATTAGAAGAAGTAAATTAGCCATTGAGTTAGGGGTGTCAACCCTTAAGTGACACGCAAGTCGATGGAGAGGCAGATGTCAGAGTGGCAGGTACACCAACATCATTAACCTCAAAATTATATTGCTACAGTGCTTGGTTTCTGACACCATGATATTGATAATTTTAACTGCACGTTATATTTTTAGAACATAGAATGTAACCAATTCATTAGTCTCATATCCAGTAAGATAATCCTCTTATGTTCCAAATGTTCGGTCTAATATTAAGGGGAAAGCATCGGGATTTACAACAGGAAGAGTGAGCTAAAATAAAATTGAAACTGAAAGGCTAATTTAGATTACCTAAGTGCCATCCGTAATAAAATGTCAAAGGTTATCTATATACAAGTATCTTATTGAGGTTTGTATTATCATGACATAAAATATATACCGTATTCTCTAGCATATAAAATACCAGATTTTACAAACTCCGAGAGGGGGGTGCGGTTTATATAATTGTGCGGGCTATATCACAAATATTTTACACGTACGGTAACAATATTTTAATAAATCGTTTGAAAAACATGAGCAATAGCTTGATCGTCGATTTTGTCCACCGATCTTGTTGCCGGAATGTCAAAACTTCGTCCATATTAATAATGGCAGAATGGGAAAGGTCAAGCTTTTGAATTTCACTGGCAATTAATACACGAGAATCATCCATCTTCTCCCAAATATCGGGTAGACTTTGGCCGACGGTCGTTTGTGTTCTGATTGACAATTGGTTCCTCTTCATTAATGTATATACCCAATGCATTCCTCCTTTAAAATCATCGATGTGCTTCTCTGCCACCATGTGTTTGTCCTACATTTTGATGGCACTGTCGAGATTGGTCATTTTTTTGCTTCAGATCACCTTCAAGTTGTGGCTATTTTGCTTCAGGTGGACGTTTCTGTGGATTCATCTTCCCCAACGCTCATTTTTCTTTTTTCCAACCAATGACTACACTCATCAATATCAATTGTCTGCCTGTGGCTCTATTACGTTGCACTTCAGCATACGCAATGACAGTTACCTTGATGTCAGCTGTTTAAGAATTTCGTTTTGGCATTTAACTAATAGAAATTATTTAAATTCGAATCTACACTTCATAATAATACAAGATTATTTAGAAAATACCGAGTTTATGTAAGCTGTATCCATCTGTGGCACTGAGCAATTTATACCCAGGGGTTTCCTTTCCTTTATCTTAATGAAAAATTGTCAAATGTGTCAACACCCATCGGATGTAAAGAAGGCTTCATTACCATTTTTCTTTTAGATCGAAGAATTGTCTGCGGAAGGAAGGCAACGATTGTTGTTTATTCTTATCTTCCGCCGGGCCTATAGCGAATGGGTTGATGTAAAGGCGGCTTCATTGATCTGCTAGACCAAGTGTACAGCGAGTGGGATTAGGATAGTACCGTACATAGACCAATGAATACCCGATGGCTTCAAAATTCAAATCTATAATATCGTGCCGGTTATACAAAAGTACGGATTATGCCAACGATTTTTTAGTACAAAATCCCCAATCCGCGGGATATATGAGGGTACGGATTATCTGCTTCTGTTGAATATGTGCGGCAAAACATGGTAGTTTGTACCTGAGGCTTCTATGACAGGTAAAGCAAGGCTTTCAGCGATTCTTGCCTTATGTTGATTTAATATTTTCGTCGTGTTCCGAACATGGAAGTGGTCATTATTGCATCACAGAATAAAAGCAACAAACTCACTAACATGATAACGCCGGAAAATATCTAATCAGGACAATCAGTTAACATATGGCTGTCTTTACACTAATGCACTGAATAAACAAGGAGTTTTGGTAAATAAAATCAGGCACAATACTTTAGAACTTCATGTGTTTATGTTTAAGGGGAACAATGTGGTATTACCAACTTTAGCTACCTTAGAATGAGTAGTAACGTAGGCAAAGTCATACATCTTTCTGGACTAAACTTCTTTCTGTTTTATATCAATATAATTATTTCCTGAGAATCGCCATGATCCACCAGACCCTTTTATCATTTGCATTCGTACTAAGTGGACACTAATAGGGAGTATAAGAATCATCGCACCTTGATTGTTAGTTGAATGATCAAGATGAGAAGTGATCGCCTCATCTCGTGTAGAAGCGATATCCTATAATATATTCATTTTAACTATATGCAAAGGACTCTGAATGATACCGCCGTCTTCCCCAATCTACATTTCAAGTCTTTACAGACAACATAAAATTTTATGCACGGTATGAGTATCGATTTTACTTTTGCAACTTCAGTACTCAGAGACTCTGACAACACTGACGTTAAGGACATAAAGCGGATTACACATCCTTGCAAAATCTTAATATGTCCACATCAATCGAGACCTCTTTGTATTGTATCATCACCTTTTTGATTTATTTATTTTTATTTGATGGCACTCGAGACATTGCTTTCTCTCTGCAGCACGGCTGTTAGCCGGGACCATGAAATACATCATCTTGTTTACAACCACACTAAAGTCGGCATGCATGGTAGCATATCAGTCACAAGTGATACTTATATCCACATGATTGTTAGCGTATATCTTTGCTTCCGCGTCTTGATATTGAATCTTTATTTCCGTATCTAAACGGTCGGACGGGAGTTTCACGTATCCTTTTGCTGAGGCATTTTCTTGTTAAAACTGTTGTATAGTGCTCGCATTACCTAAGGATCTCTATACCATGCGGTCGTTTGAACGCCTTGCAGACGTCGCGCGTATGGATAACGGTCTCGAACAGAAAGAGAATATATGGCACCTTTACGTGGAAGTCAACAAGGAAGATATATGCCGCAAACACTCAAGTAATCAGTAAATACAAACAGTCTGGTCACTTATGCAGGAATTGGTGACAGGGATACTATATGTGGGTATATCGGCTTTGAAGTCCTACTTAAGCGGACATCAAATAGCTAATGACTTATTGATTCCATATTAGCTGCCAGTTGAGAGACAGCTTAGCATGCATCAACAGGCGAAGAACGTATTCCCGACTTAACAACCAAATGAAAGTATGGCTGCAGATTGCTCACGCGGTCTTTTCGCTTGAGAGTGAGATTAGCGAAAATGTCACGCGGTCAGCGGGACAGATCTCTCCATCGCATACATATAAAACAATGTGCAGTGATACTGAGAGGAGTGAATGTTACCAATGTTAGTGTCATGTCTTTGGTTGTCCTGCAGACGCTCTTCACGCGGATAATATAAAAATGTTCTTAACGGTTTGACTAGCCATAACAGGGAGAATGTAGAAGGGCCCACAAAATATCTGCTGTCTGAGTCGTAGTCCTTGACAATTTTTACCTACATAGACTTGCGTCTTCCGTAACAGTTGAGGGAGCAAGGTGACCAGCAGCGCCATAAAGTTTCAGAGGAACCTATTTGGCTTGGATCACATTCTCTTTGGTAACTTAAACGAAAACAATCGTGTAGCACTCCAGTTTATTCACAGAATGCAACAACTGAAAGGTTTCGCAGATGTTCCGATTTTTAAAATGTTTTTGCTAGAAATGCCTGAGAGATCGCGTTTTTTTTAGGACAGCCTTGGATAAGGCATGCTCTCTTGATACGAAGCTATCCTCAGTGGCAGCATCCGAGGCGTGAGCCCTAGAAAGCCTAAACGTTTAATTGCTGAGCATTTTCCGCCGTGTATGGCAATGTCGTTAGAAACATTGCCGGTTATTGACTCTTTGCTTTTTTTGACGAACGTGACCATGGGCTGGTCCCAGCAGATGTCAAGCATGCCACTATGCTTAAAGACGAACAACTAGTATCAATTTTAGCGGATCAAGTCAAGAATATGCGTTGATACTGATATGGTGGAGAAAGGCTTCCACATAAAGGCTGTCAATTAGGGAGCGTTTGGTTTGGGTCAAAGGCCTACTACGACAATGGCTCTTCTTTCCATCACACGCATTGCTTAATAAAGTAATGAGAAATAGACAACCATCCTTATCAGCTATAATAATGATGGCATTTAAGGTGCAGGATGACTGGACATTGGCAGTCGAGACAGGTATCCAGTTTTTAGTATCCACTACTTGTTGGGATATTTAGATTTCGCCACGCACCTCACCGTAATAAAGACGGTATCGCATTCATCAAGATCTTACCACCATCACAATGTAACCGGTTTGCCTCAGAGATTCAGTTGATGGTACCCTGGATGGTCCGATTGAATGCGTATGGTGTTTGTGCAGGGATTTAGCATAGTAGGAAGAAAGGAATTATAGGCATAATCATGTTACTAACCTGATACTGTCAATAGCAGACGTAAAAGCAAATATTAGTTGTCTGTCAGGTTGCTGCTGTTGAAATAAATGTACGTTAGTTGCTTGGTTGGGATATGAGGTACAGTACAATGGTGGAATTAGTTTTTACTGGGACAAGAGTTGCGCTCGCAGAAATTATGGAACAATGTTCATGCGGTTGTTGCCAGTAAATGAGGGATTGTCGGAGGATGACGCTGGCCCTTCTCGTCCTAGTACCATGATTTACAACCTTAATTATATTTAACGATGTTGATTCATATCGCGTCTGACTTTGAAAAGATGGCTTATGTCTCGCTAATGACAAAGGAAAACACTAAACTACTTGGTGCGAGCCTTTGGTCAGCTATACTAACCCCGTAATGATACCATATTGCAATCCAGATGGGCCTCTGGTGGCATCAGAAAGAACTTATCAAATTGTTTCGCACATGCCGAGAACAATTTTATGGTGATAAACATCGTCTGAAAACAATCCATTTGCATCTGGCCAGGATGCGTGCGTTATGACCGTCTTTGGTGCATCAGAGGATACGTCTTCGTCTCCGCCATAGAGTGATTTTGACATTTTCAAAAAAAATCAAAGTCTAATACTTGACGCTATCCATGAGACTGGACTGAGTTATCTGTTTGCCAAACAATGCCTTCTTTGCTGATTATATCATTGGTCTTGTTGATGGTCTGCTATGTTCGAATGAGAGATTCCTCAACGCTGACAAGTTCTTCGTTGCAAACTGGTGCAAGCTACACAGGAGTTCCAGACAGGCATAGGCTGATCTTTTCGACCAGGCCCATCCATAAGATATGCACATATTTCCTTTAGTAAGATATTTCTTCAAATCCATCTTTGTTCTTAAACTGAAACTTTGTAACTGTCACCTTGCGATGCACCTTTATTGGCCATAAGTTTATTAACCATGGTCTCGATGTTCTTTTGTAAGATTTTCATATAAAAGGAGCTGTTTCCGGTCTGATTTCACATCTTTTCGACCGCCGATGGTCCTTAGTTTGCAATATGATCGGTACCGTACAAAGTTAACGCCAGCACTGTTTTTTTCGTTTTATTGCATAGATAGCGGATTCCATGAGGTACATATAGGAAGAACTTGCGAACTGTAACCATGAACTGAAAATCTCTAATTTCATATAAACGAGTTGACCAGAACAGGCATAAACATCGATGGGCTGGTGCTGGTAAGGTAAAGAATAGTTGCAAAGCTGCATGAGTACGATGTCCCATCATTGGAAATGAGGTAGAACTGGAGACAATAAATATAGGCGGCACAACAAGTTTCACTGGGTGTCGGTTCCGCAGAAGACCAACACTTTAATATTATCGAACATTACTTGAGAGATGTGGTCCTTTCCATCATCATGATATGAAAGAGGTACGTTTGTTTTTGTCCAGACTATCGACATCTGTTTCTGGATCCTGAAGAGAGGATTGAGTTCGGTTACAACCGATCGAGGCAGCTGTCCTGAAAAGAAAGCTACCCAGTGCAAGTTTGTCAATGCCATTTTGACACGGGTGTTGCACCTATGGATCACCAGAGAAGCCGTCTGTGTAACAGATCCACGTGTTGGTCATGATGCGTTATTTATACTAGTATGCTAAGCTACGCTGGACCACCAAGATTAAAAAACGGTATGCTTGTTGAGCACGGAGGTTTATCTCGTCTGAACTGAGATACCTGGTTAGCACGTTGTAAACCACTTCGATAAATTCTACACTCCTCAGTGTGCGCGTTAGTGTGTGAGCTTGTGTTTGTGTAATTATCCGAAGATATCAAACTGCCAACTGAAACTATTCTTACCAGTTAAAAGTTCGTTGTATTAGACTGGATGTCTATGGCTACGACGCCATAGAGAATGTCTGCAGAGTGTCAGCAGAAATTGCAAATTACATAAGTCCCTTTAAAATATAGTAGTCCGAGAGAAGTATCTGAAGTATCTGAATAGCAATACAAAACGACTATTTCATGGATACCGCATTATGGTGGTCCTACAGCCGTCAAGGCTGGACAAGATAATTGCCACTGATCTATGATAAGAATGTGCATCAATACCTTGCTAGTTTCGTCGCCATTCCGGTTGTGGAAGTAGACCACCTTTTCTTAGTTGATGTGTTATTTGTGTCTGCAAGATGAGAAATCTATATAAAGTACATCAACATTTTTATCAGTCGTATTCATCATTATAACAACGGAATAAGTTCTAATAATTACGTAGTCTAAACTGGAAGGGTTCTCCAGCTACCACTCATAACAACGTTTCGTCAGGACCCTCCGGCCGCACCAGCATGACTCGAATATTTTTCCAGTGATTTTTAGTTGCACTAAAAATAAATGCTACTTATCTTCGTCGTCTTGGCACAAAACGTACGTGAATTTGGTCATGAGGTCCTACTCCTTTCAAATGTAGTTTGTAATCCACCGACCTTGCCATAGTTAAGAGTTACTCGTTCTTTTTTTGGAGTCTCTATTTCCACGGGCAGCATACACTGGTAGGTTCGGGCGTTATTGCTGTATTGATTTGTATGAGGCATAGTAGGTACAACACTCAGACAGTCTGTACAGAGACCTCCAAGTCTGGTAATTAGGTCTTGTTCGTAGATCAATGGCCTCTATTCTGGGACAGCCATTTGGACCTTTGATGTTTACTTCGTGCATGTTGAGGTTCAAAATCTTGAAAACTTATAGTGTTATTATATTTAATCTACTTTTAGCGTCTTTTTGTCCAACAATAGGAATCTCCACTAGAGAGACTTTTCAACTTTGCAGCTTCATATATGTTAATAGTGTTGAGGTGCACAATTCAGCTTGTGTGATTGGATAGATCGTAATCTTGATAATTTGTGTTGTTTGCCTTTGCGAACTCCTTAATGCTCATTCATTTATATCGAGCATCTCGCCAAGGGAATACGTGCATATCAATAGTTCTGAGAAGGGCGTATTAGGTTACTGACCGTATGGTGGGCATGGCTTACATTAAAACATTTAAACAGAGGTAAGTCATTAATATTGAAAAGCATCAGACTTGAGGAACATGCTATCATCTGAGGTACATGCCAGAATAGTATGCTCAAGGTCTTACAGCGAAAGTTACCTCATACACACTAGGCGCGTTGGTAGTCCTCAAGCACTACATTCTAATTCCTGCGTCTGTTGTACAAGGCCTCAATATAATATAGCTGCTTCAAATAAACTAGTAACAGTCGTACAGTCTTAAAACATTGGCGGTCCGATAGGAGATATAATGTACTCTCAATTTGTAACTTGGTAATAGTTGCCATGAATCTACCTCTCTGATAACTGGATTTCGCTGTTTGGTCCATCGACCGCTATTGATTATGTAGCCATCCGTTTGCAGGGAGCCCAGTGTCTATTTGGTGTTCGGATATTTTATATGACCCAATTATTCACATTATTCTTGTCTCTGTGAGATCAGAGATAAATAAAAACTGATTTCGTAGGCTTCAAAAATACACATAAATAACCCGAATAGCTTCGGTAATAAAAGAAAGTGTTGTTAGCTCCAAAATATTTTCATCAAATTTAATTCGTTACATCTTTAGCAATACTGAAATGTAACTAAGACAGGGACAGATTGATTTATCTCCTTACTTTTGTGGCATCCGTTAGAATAAATTATCTATATTATATTTTATTTCAAATACAAATGAAACATTTCGTATGCCATATCGAATCTTTTATTAATTCAGATATGGAAAAATGGTCTCATCTTGAAATATATTGTATGATAAACACAAATATTTATATTTATTTGCGACATGTGATTTTCAAGTTTTCGGGAGAGAGTCATATACAAGGTTCTTATATATATATATATATATATATATATATATATATATATATATATATATATATATATATATATATATATATATATATATATACATATATATATACATATATATATATATATATATATATATATATATATATATATATATATATATATATATATATATATATATATATATATATATATATATACACACATATATATAGGACGATAAGATAATTAATCAGCAAAACCATCATAATACCATCTATATCAGTAATAAAGAAAATGTCATAAAGAACGTGTGACAGTTGTGTAAAAGAAAATCCTAGTAGAGGTTGCAACTAATTATCACCAGGATGACTTTTGGATTAGCCGTATCTACGTACTTTAGCTTGTTGGATAATGTTTCAAAGTATACTTGAGGTTCACGATGTTCCTTTCCAAGTAAGAATTATTATATAGATGATGAATAGGCAGATGTCAGTATATATATATATATATATATATATATATATATATATATATATATATATATATATATATATATATATATATATATATATATATATATATATATATGGGTGTGTTTATGTCTGTCTGTGTATGCTTATATGTGATTAGAAAGGCACTGATCCCTTTAAATGACTCACTTATTTGCTTTGTACTTATGCAGACTAATTATAATTATGTTACAATTGCAAATCGAAGGATAAGAATATGTGCCACTCTCATTATATATCATCGTACCTGTTTACTTTTTAAATTAAGAATTAGCTACTTATAATAGATAAGATATTTTCCTTAAAATACATGCGTCTTGCTTTCAGACAAAAGACTAATAAATCTCACACTAGATGGCAGAATCTCTGTTCTTTCTACTTAGCACCTGTGGTTATTTCCTTTCATAACGTGGTAAGTACAGTGCTCGTGTTAATACTTTGAAAAAGTAGGTCATTCATTTCCATTCATTATACACCAGATGATCATAGAACAACGAATAGGGATTTGTGTTCATCATTTGTAGTCTTTCTTTATTATTAAGAAGTTTACTTTTCTTAATTTTTGGAACAGACGTTTCAGAGCTATAACACTATTATTTTATGAACTATAACATGTACAAGACATCATATCAGTGTTCATAAATTTTTTTTTCTTCTGACATTCAACAGCAATTTCACAAAATTCTTCTGAAAAAAATGTATTCATACAGTACCAATTGGAGAAATGTAACGTCAATCTTTTAATGGAGAAATACGTTTATTAGTTGCATACGTCGGAGAAAACTCGATCCTCATATCTCTGTCTCTAAATTGCATAGTTGTTGGAAAGTTGCTATTTCTGATTTTATATACTGAGTCACTCAATAGTATGCTTAAAATGTTCAACTGAACATGTTGAGATTATGATATAAATTAAATAGATTAGTCCACAATATAAGTGGGCATCAATTATCTTTAATTTTATATGACTATTATGCTATGTATTTGTAATATTAACCTACATCGTTATCACAATGTAGTTGAAAGCAAATATAGCTAGAATATATTCATGTTCTTGTATATAAGACTACTCCTATGCTTTCAGCAGGACTATATAAATTGAAATACTAACATAATTCGCTAAATAGTGTACACTCACAAATGTCTTGTTTATAGAATGTCAATATATCGTACTGTCTTCAGCTTCGAGTGAATTAAACAATCTTCTCTCAGTATAATGTGGTAAATTTTAGAAAGCACGTATTGTCATTTATCTATCTTCATTAATGAAAAGTTATATTTTACATCAAGTATACTAATCTTAACTTTATTCAATCACCAGATACTTGAATTTAGGCAACGATTTATTACTAATATGTTCTTCCCATATTTAAGGCAACACGTTTATCATACAGCCTGTATCTCAGCTACATCTTCGTTATTTTATAGAAAATATTCAATTAATATTTGATATTTTTACCTATTGTACAAGTTAAGTCCAACTGGAACCATCGAAGAACCAGAATTGCCGCCACTGTATGCTGCACAGGAAGAGCATGGTCTATGAAGCTTGCTCATGTCCAAAATTAAATTTCTGAAATATACTCATAGCAGACTTCTAAAATACAATAACAGAACGTATAACTACTATATAAGTACACTATTAAGTTTCCACCATCAAATGGAATCAAGACTGCTTATATTATATTTTATTGCAGATCTCCTACATGATATTCCTCGGCTTATTCAGCTATACTCTGATCAGCCAGTTTGATAGATATCTGTCATGGCAGGAAATTTTGTTGTGTGTATGGGTCTTTACCATTTTCACTCAGGAGATTATACAGGTGCGTACAATGTTGACTACCCTTGCTACCTTATCGATTAACACTTCTGAATCGTCTATTAAAGGTATTCATTTCCCTTTAAGCCAGACTGACAATGAGATAACATAAATTACGCCAAAAATATAAATCTGTATGTAAATCACCTGCAATTTGCTTAAGGTCACGCCCAATCGAGTACAAAATTGACGTGGGGATTATATTGTGTTAGCTATTGTTTATGTACATGATAATATCCATAACTGCACGGTAAGCAGTAATTATCTTATACGCTGAGCTCATTAAGGTGGGTTATAGTAGTGTAAATTAAGTTTTATTAAGGTGGGTTATAGTAGTGTAAATGTTTCTGAAGTTTAGTTCTGTTGCTCTGAGATAAATTAGAAAATGAAAAGCTAGGTTTCTTAATAGATAATGCGAAAGATCAGTCAAAAACTGAGTATGTTCAATTTACTTGATGTTTGTAGATAATATATGTGAATCTAAACTATATGCCATATGACAATGTGAAAGACCAATATGATGGGAAAATATAGAATTTCACTTGTAATTTAATCAGCTCTATCCTAATTGCTTCATATATAAATATGGTCAAATAACAGAAGGAATGGTCATGAATAAATAGGTATTTCATTTTTGTATTATGTAAAAGTAAGTGAATAGTTTCAGCAACACAAAATGAAAATACCTACTGTATCCAAATACCTACTGTATCCATGCACTCTTTCCACAAAAAGTAAAATTCGCTGTATCAAGGAACCTAAAGTGTTCTGAATATATGCAGGTCTGGAAGTCAAAAAGCAGACCTTTTACGAATTGTGATTTTCGACTCTATAATGTATAAATGGATAATTCCTGTTAGTTAAATTTTATTAATTATGCATTCGTGTGACACCTATAAAGTTTAAGTTAATGTCGCATTATAAGTGAGCTTCACTAACTTCTTTTTTATGCTGAGCAAGAAAACTAGTCGGATGAAAAAGCACATACCACCTATAAAATCGTATTTAATTCATCAGTAGTCCTCTTTATAAAATAACTTTACTTGATTTGCTACGCAATATATTTTCTGTACAAACCCATATATTGAACTCAAATTCAAGTAAATATCTTGTTTACTTCTTAAAATTATGACATAATTCAGTCTTCATTCACGGAAAGAAATCAAGCATGCATTATGGACATACATTATTTATCCTACTCCTTTCACCAAAGAAAGTTAACTGCCTTGAAAATCGAAATCTGTATTAGGTAGTTGAATATTATTGAAATATTTATTACATTTAAGAAGTTTAAGATAACAAGACTACTTTTGGAAAAATGAAATTGTTTTTTTCAACCATACCATGGTTTTATTCTGGACTTATTGTACAACATATAACCTTATAGTTCTCTTTATTCTAAGCAATTCCTTCATCTAATAGGTCTGTACGGCACCGTCAATGAACTGGAAGAGCAAAATTTTCAATTACGTAAAGGATGGATGGAATATTTTAGACATAATTACGTTATTTCTCTTTCTACTTGGAATGATTCTGAGGATTTTTGATCATCCTAAAGTTGCTGAATCTGCCCTTGTAGTTCACGGAGTTAACCTGATCACGTTTTACCTGCGACTGTTGCACATTTTCTCTGTCCACAGAGAACTTGGACCTAAGCTAGTGATGATAATGCACATGGTATGTACGTCAAATATTAAACAAAAATACTTTACTGTACTCAGCCAGAACTCTTTACATTTAATTAGCATAATATATAAGTTTGCTTCAAAAACAATATACCAGTTAAATGAATCACTAAATTCGTTACAACTGAGAACATCACATGCAACTTAAGAATCAAGTTTGCTATATAAACAAGTTATCAGAATCTTGGATTTTAACCTGGATTTAATAACATTATAATGCGCTAGTCACATTTGAGATTTCTTCCATAACTATTAAACAATCAAGGACTATTGTTCTTAAAATTGGGACTTTTTTCCTGGAAAGTAGTAAATCATGGAAGGAATACATCCCTTTTATGTAGACTGTGATTACTATACAGCCCTGTTCGATAGCCTATTCGATGGTGTAATACTTTATGAAGTGATTGTACATAATTTGCATAAATTAAATGGATTATGTGAGTCAGCCTGACAATACGATTTACGATCTTGATTTTTAGATCTGATCGTATGTACATTATGGGTGTAACAAAGGTTCAGTTTTTCGTTTCTGTTAAGACTATTTAAGTTATGTTTGAAACACTAAATTTACAGAACCATATCTAAAATTTAGGTGATATCATATTTGTTTAGTTTTACATATAATACTGTTTTGCAGGTTATTAAAATGGCCTATTTTTGTATGATATGGGTGGTTTTTATTGTGGCCTATGGAATTGCTTCATATGCAATATTGTACCCGCATACAGCACCCAGCCTTGATACTGCAAAAGAGATTTTCTGGCGCCCATACTGGAATATTTACGGAGAGCTTATGTTGGATAAAATTGAAGGTAGGAACCAGTCTCTGACATGTCCTCCATTTTTCTATCTATCTGTCTATCTATCTATCTATCTATCTATCTATCTATCTATCTATCTATCTATCTATCTATCTATCTATCTATCTATCTATCTATCTATCTATCTATCTATCTATCTATCTATCTATCTACCTACCTACCTAACTACCTACCTATCTATCTATCTATCTATCTATCTATCTATCTATCTATCTATCTATCTATCTATCTATCTATCTATCTATCTATCTATCTATCTATCTATCTATCTATCTATCTATCTATCTATCTATCTATCTATCTATCTATCTGTCTATCTATCTATCTATATATCTCTCTCTGTATATATATATATATATATATATATATATAACATATATGTACATATATGCATATATGTTATATATATATATATATATATATATATATATATATATATATATATATTATATATATATATATATATATATATATATATATATATATATATATATATATATATATATATATATATATATATATATATATATATATATATATAAATATATATAACACAAATTCTTTGTGGTTTTCATTCTGATTACCTAATAAATACATGCTTGAGTTAATATCATTTGGAACAGTAGCAATAAATGATATATTTTTGTTTATTGGCATAAAATTGTTTGCATGTCCCATGCAACATTGGGGTAACTTGTTAGCTGTCATAAGGACTACCACATTTTAAAAACGTGGTCATACCTGTTTTATTGTGTATTGTGTAAATATCTGGCTATGGTCGTATTAAACTTTCTAAAGACCAGTGTTATATATATATATATATATATATATATATATATATATATATATATATATATATATATATATATATATATATATATATATATATATATATATTATGATGTCATTATATATTTTTCATCAAGATAATATATTTAAAAATCATTCAAATGATTTTAGTTTAACCTTACCGGGAAGAAAATCACTTCTTAATAGTTGTCACCTCTAATGGTTGTCATTAATAATAACTTGCACTTTAAACCATACATTTCAATACGATGTAAATGTAAGTTTTCCAAGACGAAGGATGCAGTAGATATTTTATTTGATAACTTTAAAACTTCATTTCGTTGGAACTTATTTTTAACTTAACTGCATATTTATTTTGTACATTATTAATTATTATTTTGCAAACTGATAACTTTTCTTTCTAACATAAATATATATATATATATATATATATATATATATATATATATATATATATATATATATATATATATATATGTATATATATGTATATCTATATATATATATATATATATATATATATATATATATATATATATATATATATATATATATATATATATGCCTTTATATATATATATATATATATATATATATATATATATATATATATATATATATATATATATATATATATATATATATATATATATATACATGCATGTGTTCAGCTCCTAATTTAAACTGTTACTCGTAATGGTCTTATTACAGGCATTATGTGTGTACACACGCAACGTCATGCATCAAACTTATCATTGAACAAATGTTTAACATTTACGTCAAATGTTCCTATAAATTAAAGTCAAAGGCTTACTTTCAAATATGCATGAAAAAGAAATGTTCATACTTTTGGAAGGTTCAGTGGATTGCACCAATGATGCAGAATTGTACAAAACTGGGACATATTCTCGCTGTCCAACGGAGTCTGGAACATACTTTGTGCCCGTGCTGATGGGTTTGTACATGTTGATGTGTAACATCTTGCTGCTCAACCTGCTGATCGCTGTATTCAGGTACATTTAAATCAATTTGAAAAAATACACAAGCATTGCTAATAACCAAAGTTTTTTTTTTTTACTTTATTTGATGTGTATAAAGCAGTTACTTCAATGAAACATTCACACCGTTTTATAACTTCTATGTAATTCCGCTTGTAAATAATAAACACAAATCTGTTTTGACATATATACACATGTACCTCATAGGTGTGAAAAAAGTTACAAAACAATTTCAGATAAACTGCATAGTTTGCACATTTATAACTTTTCTTTCTAACTTTTTTTTCACGATATTTAATGCATTTGTCATTTTGCATAGCAATAACAAAAAATTGAGCCATTGGCATGACACTGTTATGCTACACTGTGGAGAGAGAGGAACAAAAATCCCAGACAGTTAAAATGGCATGTATGAAGTAGACGACTGGTGTTCTTATGCACTATTTAAGATTCACATAGTCATATGAGCTTTGCGAAGTAAGAAGAAGGAAGCCTAAGCCTTCCCTATTGACCGTGTCATGCGTTCCTCAGATAAGGCATATTCTGCCTACGCAGTCCTCAATCAGCATGCACTACAAATAATTTATTATACAAATACTACAATAGCCTATATGTGTATATGTGTATTCTGAATGGGTTTAGAAAATAAGCCAGTAATATCTTCATAGTTGTTGCAAATATGAACGTCAATTGTAAAAATATATTATAAGCAGTTAGAAGATGGATGAAAACTTTAATCCCACAACCAAATGTTAAACACTAAATTCGAAGATCTTTTATGGCGTAAAGTACAGAAAGAGCAGTCGTCAGCCTTATACATTCTGCATCGTCTTTCAAATTAATTCCCTTATACCAAATCTCTGGGCCCATGTACGAGTGTAAGATTTCAATTTATGTTTTATGCATTTAGCTCTGATTTAGTGTATTTTGCATTACATAATTATATCAGTTGTGTTGGGTATGGTGTTTTGGGGTATGCTTTGTTCAGGATTGGGCCCTGATCTGCTGGTAAAATATATGTTATATATGTTGCTAATAAATGTCATGTAAGGTCCAACTCTCATATGATATTATATGCTAGTTCTGGGTATAGTCTACAGGCTCATTAAATACATCATATATTGCTCTTTATTATTCAGGAGGGGAACTGATATGATGAAACACCATTTTCGTCGGCTCGGGTACTGTATGGTGAAAATATGTTTTATATACACGCCATATCTAGATATGGCGTGTATGCATAACACGCCATATCTAGATATGTTAAAAAGTATGCACTTATTGTCAAAACGTTACAGTATTTTGGTCTAAATAAAGATCAACTTTTTGAATGTTTCAGCACCGCATTCCAGAAGGTCCAGGATAACAGTTATTTGTATTGGAGCTTTCAACAATACAGCCTGATAAACGAATATGCCAATCGACCATTTTTGGCTCCTCCTCTTATCATTTTTGTACATTTCTACCAGCTTATAAGGTTGATAGTGACATGTTGTAAAAGAAAGTGTTGTAACAAAGAAAAAGAGCGTAATGCAGACAACGATGCCGAACAAAATGCTTTTTGTAAGTTTTTCATTTAGTTTACAAGATGCACTGTGTGTTATTGAGATTAATCGTTTGAATCTAAGATGAAATACATTTTGTAAACGTTTCTTGTTTAACTTCATCTAACTATCAATTCCTCAGCATATGATCTTTTAAACTTAAATATATTTATATTTCAATATATTTTACTGTATTATTATGTATATAAAATCTTAAAATGATTAGAAAATAGAAATGTTTGCTGGGTGCTCTTCTGTGTTATTGGAGTGAATATATGACTTGTACAGGGCAGACATTCAACAGGTCGCACCTTAAACCATGAACATAAATACATACATACATACATACATACATACATACATACATACATACATACATACATACATACATACATACATACATACATACATACAAACATACATACATACATACATACATACATACATACATACATACATACATACATACATACATACATACATACATACATACATACATACATACATACATACATACATACATACATACATACATACATACATACATACATACATACATACATACATACATACATACATACATACATACATACATACATATATACATACATACATACACACACACTCACACACACACATACATACATACATACATACATACATACATACATACATACATACATACATACATACATACATACATACATACATACATACATACATACATACATACATACATACATACATACATACATACATACATACATACATACATACATACATACATACATACATCATGGCCAATATAAAGTGATATTTAAATGTGCTAACGTATGGTCAACATTCCTCTTTTGTCTGTATAAATATATTAATAAGCTGTGTGCATTGTTACAAATCTGAACATATTCCTCTGTTCATTTATAGTAAAACAGTTTATGAATAGTGAAAAACTTAACGAGAAAGAACGTGAGATGGCTAAGAAATATTATGAAAACAGGTAAGTTCGGATCTTTATTTGTTTTCTTTTTGTTTAATATCTGTCTTGAAGTCATATCATTTGCCATTGTAAATGACGATAAAAGGACCATACACATTGTTTCAGAAGCATCACTTTGTCAAAAAAGTACATTAGCATTGCTAGTCGTTTAAGCTTGGATTAATATTGTTACAAACTATTAAGCGTGTCTGATATACAATGTTCACATATTCATGTGATTTTGCTATGATGTGATGTCTTATTTGTCAATTAAGTATAATTTTGCCAGAAAAGGTCTGAGATATTTCACGAACATGCTCTTTATTGACAAGCTTATATATCAAATAAACCGATTTACCATTCCAGAACACGTCCAGTTAGCCCTATACATAGATTAACTATAGTTTTCATCGGTAATGAATTGTCTAGTGAGAACAAATATAATTTGATTTTGCATTTCTAGACCTTTTGTTCATAAATGGTGTATCATATTGTTAAAATACCTCCTACTTAGATGACATCGACTGCCGCTGGTATGTTACGTCTTTTCATTTATGTGTCCAGTAAAGATTCAAACTTCTTTGTTTTTGACATCAAATTATTAAATTTAGATATTGGTAAACTTCATGAACCTTTGCATGAAAATCCTAGTATATAATATTTAATGACTATTTCATCTCTAATCAACCCAAGACCTATCGGTTATTGTCAGCATAATTATCATCATATTAAACCTCTGACATAAAGACCATAATCATGCACGCTCATTATCTGGTTCTGCCACGATCTAAATTTGGGACACACCAATAACATTGCAATTATTAAGTTTTAACCTGAACGGTAAATAACAACTCGCTCTAGGCATGCAAAATGCACTGTCATAACGTCATTGGTAGCTTATTAGTTGATCACGTTCTTTGTGTATCACAACAGGTATAACTGACCTCTTAGAATGTTAGAACCAGGGGTCTGTTGGATAATAATGTGTTCAAGGTCAAGCTCTAACTGGGCTTCTAATAGTGAAATGCAAATTATATGTGCATACATTTGTTGCTTTCGGTTTAGATGCTGGTTGGTTTGTTTGTTTACTTTAAGTATATGCATGAAAAAATAAAAACTAGAAATATTCACATCGATCCAACACAGAATGTGTCTTGACATCAATATGCATGTATTTGGCATTATGAGTTACGAATTTGAAGTGGAAAATAAGGAATTGTTGTGTATGCCGTCCACAAAAAGCAACCTTCACATTCATAATAAATTGATTTTCACTCACATTCCAAAGCTATGTTAACGCACGCCTCAATAATAAAATGATATAACTGTTGTATTCAGGAGAACAGATGATAATATCCATGTCTTTGGCACTTTTCACCATCTTGTGAAGTTTTAGTAGAGGTTAACTTGAATAACTTTTCACCATCTTGTGAAGATGTTAATAGAGGTTAACTTGAATAAAGTGAATAAAGAAATAGATACAGATCTATCAAATACCCATCAAATTAACACGTCTAGAGACGAAAAGCCCTTAACTAGAGAGGTGGTCATTTTGTAGTGCAACTTCATAGATTTGGTTGCGTGCTATATATATATATATATATATATATATATATATATATATATATATATATATATATATATATATATATATACGATTCAAAGACACAATCATTTCATTGCAGTAAAAGCATGACAAAAAGATATACCATTGTGATATTATTGATATCATGCAACTCTCTTGCTCAGGATCTACAGATCCAGGTGCCTATTAGCTAGAGTGTCTGACTCAGATGCAAGAGGTCGTGCGTTCAAAACCAGGACAAGTCATGCCAAAGACTTTTAAATATTGTACTAATTCCTCCCTTGCTTGGCGCTAAGCGTTAAGACCTTGGATTAAAGACTGGTCGTTCTGGTGTCATAATAATGTGAATGGGTCGTACACGATGACATGTGGTATTGGAATGATATCCCAGTGCTAGAATTAACTACAAACTACCCCACAGAAGGCACCTTGCCGATATGGTTGACAATTTTTAAATCTACGTTAAAAATCTAAATCAAGTACACACACACACACACGCAATAAATCAACAAACACTGAATTTTTGAAATGATTGCTTGCTCATGATGATGGATCCTTTAAAGAGGGACTTGACATATTATGAATTGTTTTAACTATTGCACGTTAATGATCGTCTTTAGTCACATTGATTAGACTTGTTTAAGGTCTGCAGTTTAGATGATGCATTTAACAAATTAGATTAAATTATCTTGGTTTATATTCTGCTCTGATTTGTTTTAAACTTATACCAATCACTGTGGATACAAAGGATCACATTAATATCTGTATAATATATAACTGTTCTTCTACAAAATAATTATTAATACCAGTGCAGAAAAAAATACCTTACAAACAAACATTGAGAGCTTGTTGTTGTATAAGCCAGTTTATTTGCTATAATAATATAAATATATGTAGAATTATTTCGGTCGTAAACGCCAGGTCATTCATAGCAGAGGCCGATCAAACAAAATATTTTGTAATGTTTGTATGTCTTTTATAATTAGAAGCAGTATTATTAGTACTAGGAAATTTTTATTATTATTATTATTATTATTATTATTATTATTATTATTATTATTATTATTATTATTATTATTATTATTATTATTAGGATGTCGCACAACTCCACCGCTGTTATTGAAGCAAGTTCACCAAATGTTGTAAAAAGAATGAAAAAGATGGAGAAACAGGTGAGCAAAGTAATTAACAAAACTTTAACAAAATCGTAAATTTCGCTTCAGAGATATTACGAAATCATTAGAATAGCATGCAATACTATATACCTCCAGCCTTATGAAATTAATGATATTCTGTTATATAACTGGATTTGTTTTAAAAAAAGAATTAAAATGACATGTGCTTGCTAAGGTAAAATGCAGACATGAGTAACACATCTTAGGAGAGACGACTTTGTGCCAAGTTCAAACGATAATTGGTTGCCATTGTTTCTTCCTGATGGTCGTTATGCAAAAAATAAGGTCTTACACATACCATAAATGATAGAAATCGTTGCAAGTGATCATTTATCTTGGTCTCATATTGATTGAAATAATAATCAATTTATGTTCGCCCTGAACACTATTCCTTCATTTAACAAATTGATTCATTGCATTTGTCCATGGTGTCATATATTAATCATGTTGGTGCCATCATAAGCATCTACGTCAATAGTTGGTATCACTTACACGTACATGGACCTTTAGTACATTTCATTGCAGGAAAATGGTATTTTTATTATTTGAGGTGCAATCAATTTGTATACGTCTCAGTGGGCCTATGGTGTCACATACCAATAAACTTTCCTAAAGCTATCTACAGTGTAACGTTGAGGTGCATATTATCGGTCATACCTTCTAGTAAATAATTAGCCACATAGTGAAGTTACTTTCTCAGGGAAATGATTTCTTAGCACAGGAACGTTTTAACCGCAGCAGATCAATTTGAATCATAGTTTTATTTATCAATTACATATAACCTTTAATGGAGTTGTTCAGAAATGTAAGAAAGAAATAGGTTAGGTCTTCATGCGAATAGTTGCAGCCACAGACGGTAAAGTACACCAAAAGATCTTACTCCAGTGATATAGGACTTGTCAAGATATACACATAGGTCCACAGCATTTAGATTATTCACATGTCGTTCCTCCATATCATTGATCTAATACGCCATTGTGTTCTTTGTCTACATCTACAATTTTCATTTCAATACGTCTCATGGATGAAGCAGATAAATCATTACTTTTCAGCTACCGAAACTGTCATTTTACTATACTACCAATTTACCTTTTAATTCATTTGCAAAATGTTTGCGCATAACGTATGTTCTTAAATTGAAGTAAAACAAGTAATCCTTCCAATAATATTGATTCCACAATTATAATTGTCACAACCATAATTATTAAAAAAATGATTATAACATGTAATATTTTCAATGAGTTGTTTCCTCTTCCTGTCATGATGTTAGTTTACGCTAACCGAAATAATTGAAGGGAACAGAATTTGCTTCTAGTCATACGTATATAATTCATTTTCTGAAATATGATAAAGTCTTTTGTACGTAAAGCTATGAACAATTTATTTGCATTAATATTGCCACGAGTAGATAATTTAATTAGTTGTTCGGGCTGTCACATCAAACCTGCAGTATATTTCTTATTGATAAGATATCTGTTAATCAGAAGACTGTACCTACTGCACAACCGGACTCAAGGTATAAAATAAAAACACAGCATATAAATTTCGAAAAACTACCCCATTACTAGAAATAGAAACCCATCGTCTGGGACAATTTGCAGATATCTGGTGAAGTTGTATCGCTTGTATGTTTTATAATCTTACTTCACTGTTATTTACCTCGTAAATATTAAATGTACCTTGCCAGTTATAAGATGACAAGAGAACACTATCTTGTCAATTTACTTACTTCAACTCGAGTATTTTAGTTGGCAAATACCATCAGCAAAGATCTTGTTCTGTTCAATGGAAAATATTATGTATGTATGTATGTATGTATGTATGTATGTATGTATGTATGTATGTATGTATGTATGTATGTATGTATGTATGTATGTATGTATGTATGTATGTATGTATGTATGTATGTATGTATGTATATTATATTATATATATATATATATATATATATATATGTTTATAAATTATTTTATTTCTATAGTTAAAGAGTTTGTGTTATGTATCTTACCTTCTATTTTAATACTCCTTTACAACAAATATATATAAATATTGACATAACATTTAAGAATTCTTTCGGTTGTAACTTTATATATTATTTGAGTACTTCTTATTTGCCAAATGTAATATCCTTAATATTTATCTTCCATCGCCATGGGCAAAGGTCGTACAAAGGACATATAATATTCAGGTAACTTGCCGTTGTTTTCTGTTACGTGACTAAGGCTAGTACAAAAAAGAAAAGAGTGAAGCCAGCAAACTTTGCAAATTTAACAAACTAATTTATTTCCCTAGCAAGCAAGGTAAAATATGAGAAAAGAATTTACAGTTTGCAAAGATAATATAGAACGTAATCTTGGAAATTGAGAAAAAAGGTCCAAACACTGAAAGTTCTGAATGAATTGAAGTTCGAAACCTTTACTAATATCAACAGTTCCTTGTTGAATCACATCTTATGATGTTGCAGTTTCTCATTCCAGAATTAATATCCACTAAATGTCTTTATCAAAGAATTTTGATAAAGAAGACTATTTTCCAGTGTTACTAAATTATTGTTTAATAAATATCATTTCAAAATGGCAATAAAAAGAATATCCTTTAGCCTCAATGTACTATTAACGACTAACTAAAGTCACTAAAAAATGTGTCTTACCTTGAGTTTTTATATTACATTGAACAACATGGTAAAATATTTGCTAGTTTGCACTTTGGCCAGAAAAACTCTGTATAAGAAACAAATCTTCACGCTGGAAATGAATTTAGAAAACTATTTAAAACGTAGATAACACGTAGGCTAAACATGACTTTGATAATGACCAATCATTTTCACCTCGTATTTACAAAATCTATCGACCATGGTGAGCTAAAGTTAATGATAAAGTAATACGTTTGCGTTCTAAGCAGGTCAAAACTGAACACAATTTTCCGAGCAAAAATCAAATCCAGTTAAAATTATCATTACAATAAAATGTAATGAAACAAACATAAAATTGAAAAGAATTTAAACAGTAACACACAAGTAGGTAAATTACATATACGTAACAGTTGTCCCATTGAGTTCGCCGCTTTTATTCCTGGCAACGTGACTGCAACAATATTGGTAAGAAGAAATTACTTTTGATCATCATCTTACATCTCCATTAAGTTCCTCTCATAGTAGACGAAATGCACTTTGTTTTTTGTTCTGTTTGCTTAACATATAAATGACTGCAAGATAGGTCATCCGTTATTCATCTGATGTTTTTCGGTGATCACAATCGGAAATAAATTAATTGCCTAATCTTGGAGGGCCTTAAACTCGGTGAAATGATATTGTAGTGTCGCAGCGACATCCAACTTTGATAATGATGCGGTAAAACTTCAAAAAGGTGTTAGCGAAGCAAATCATTTCTTAGTTAGGAAAGGTCTGATATGAGTTTAAACGGTTTTTATGTGACAAACATTTCATTTTAAAGAGTACGATATATCCTTGTAAAGCACATATTAACACAAACCGCTACCTTTCAATGTCATTCAACGGGCTGCCAGCTACCCTAATTACTTGATATTTGCAAAAACCAAAGTTGTTTATTCAAGGTTGTGTCCACCCTTTAGTTTATGTTAACTCTTAAAAGTATCTCACACAAGTCACGATATTACTTGCTTTAGTAAACTATAGTAAAGGCTGTTATACTCTTCTGATATAGGATAATATAAACACTGAACTTACTACCTATTTTCCTAATGTAATTGTATCATGTAACGTACTTGAGTAATGAAACCAATATTTTGGTTAATCTTTTTACTTCACAATACATAAGAAATTGTAAAGAGGCTCTCATCTTTAAACTTTATCTAAAGTTATATCCATTTGCATCAAATCTGAAAGTTATAGCTGAATGTTCCTATTGTAACAACGGTCACGCTGCCAAGTAGAAAACTAGTCTTACCTGATGACGTCTTTGATACCTATAATGCATATGTTCACCTTTGTTGCCAAAATGTGTTGTTCAAATGTTTTTACGGATGGGATGGCTAGAAATGAAGCCCTGTCAATATATTGCGCTCTGGAAGGTAGTCTCGTTTTATTTTGGAAAATAAATGGCATTTTTCTCTATATCTCATTTTGAATACAATATCGCAGAGAATATGGTTAACATAACGCAGCCGACATTATATAGCATATCATTGTGTGCAACACTGAAACTTTACTTTGACACTATAATGTGATAGAAATTTGGATGTATCCTTTCATTTAAATTAACAGTTATTAAATTCTTCAAACGCTTCATTTGTACTTTTAAAGTGTGAGACGGTATTTTGAAATATTCTGCTTTTGAAATAACATTCCCTTTATATGCATTGGAAACTTGCAAAATATATGCAATATATATATATATATATATATATATATATATATATATATATATATATATATATATATATATATATATATATGCAGAAATTGATCGCTATAGTTTCTTGATCAATTGGAAGGCAACATCCGATGATCAACTGATTTGTTTTTCTTACAGCTGGATTGGATTGTAAAGACACTAAAAGGGAGAAGCTAAGGTGGAGTTAGTTTCTTCTGTCCCAGATGTAGGAGTCTAAGGTATGTTTCCATCTAGAGCTACTGATCGTGAACCGAACCCGATGAGCGTATTAGATAGTAGGTTTTCCGTCATCGGTGATCCGTCCACGTTTACAGCAAGTTTGTCATGACTAATGCCCCTGAATTGCTTTTTGGCGTGGTGGTTTTCCATTAAGCGTTAATGCTCCATTATATAGCTTGAGCTATACAGTAATCTTGAAATTAATTGTATCGATAATTCTCCTATACGCATAGCTATATTAGCATTAGGTTTCACTATATTATTTTCACTATGTTTTGCTAAATCAAATTCCTAATAGTGCCGATGAGTAGAAAAATATGGCAGACATTTTGGAAACTTTGTTATTGCTACTCATTCTAAAGTTATATATATATACATTGATTATTTTTAATGAACAGTTAGTCCTAAATTAAAATGGTACATATCTGTGGTGAAGAATTGAAGCAAATAAGGATGTCTTTGCAACTATTTTAATACTTGTTGTCAGTCTAAAATTATTAAAAACCTGTGACTTTGTCTTATTAAAATGAGGCTTCATTTGTACTATTAAAATGAGGCTGAACAAAATAATAACAGCTGACCTGTGTCTTACCAGAAATATTTATAGCAAGAATAAAACTATTTGTTTCTTGTGAACTCATTTTAACTCCTCCAACTTGATATAATACAAACCTGTGTTCGTTTTACTTTATTTAAATCCACCAATATTTTAAATATAACATAGGGATTAACAACATAGGGATTAACCTCTCTCGCAAGTAACCTCACCGTTTCCTACTGTGGAAGAACTTAGACCTTGGTAAGCTTTTTAGGGACTTTAATTCTGGTTATGACTTAAATATCAATTCGTTTTTTAATATATGATTTCCATAAATTTCTGATCAGAGTGGATCATATTCTACACTTATTGAATAACGGCATCAAGATTATAAGCGAATTTCAGAATAATAAGCGACTTACTTTATATTTGTATATGCTGCATATAAGAAAGGTGTAATATTAGGTAAGGTCCAATTTCGCAAACCCCATATGTCTCCTCGTGTCTGATATCAAAGAAAGCAAGTTGAGTCTCCAAATGAATGTATGTTACATTATAACAACACAAATCTTTGTTTGGATAAATAATATATCAAGGAAAAAGGGATTGTCATGACACCATCTACATGAAGTGTTGAATCATATGAAGTTGCAGTAGATGAGGCATCCTCTTGTTTCATTACTTTTACCTGTACACTGTCTTTCTTGATTTGTTATAATTTGATCATGTATATTTCCTCATCTAATTTTCTTTCTGCCTAAGGTAATTGTAACGAATGCAAGCCGGCACTGTAATCGCGCAATCTAGCAGAAAATTTACCTAAATTAGGAAAAATGTCTTATTCAAAATTTTAAAATTGATCAATTTTTCACAAAATTACAGAAACCAAATTTACTTGTATAAACTCTATTAATTATGAGTTTTTTTCATAATTAATGTCTTCCTACATGACCTGTTCTGATGCAAATATATGATTATAAATTTGTGAAGTTCTGTAATGGTGGGAAAGGGTAATATCATATAAATGGAATATGCATTTGTTTTGTGTGATGCTCCGCAGTGTGTTGAAAATGTTTACATGGGTGCATTATAGTGCAGTTGCGGTACAATGTACGATGGAAAACATTAATAAAACGCTGTTACTGGTAACATCGGTTGAGCGAAAATGCTTTGAACAGGATCGTTCCATTGACTGGTGTGCTTTATCTACTGGTGTCCTTGACGATTTTAATTGAATGTATACGGTAATTATTAGTTGAGGATAAGGAATGACACAATATATACGAAATCACACTTGAATCCTTTATTACGTATTTGTGGAGACACCTGACTTAGTATGAGGTACGATGCTTCTGAAATTACGACACAGATTTATCTTAAAATTGTGCAGATAATACATGATTACGTTTCTTCCAGGTGACACAATCATGGACTCCCGGTGGCATGTTTGATTGTTTCCACTAAGCTTATATGTTATGATTATCATAACGTATTTTTGGAAATTTTGAGCACAAATATTGGATGTCTGCTTCTATAATCATTATAATGTTTTCGAAGCCTTTGGGGACATCATGATCAGAAGCATGTATAAAGAACCATCCATTGTCTAATGAGGAATAGTCCGGAATTAAAGCTTCCACTTACATCTAAAGGACATGCATCTCATATTTTGGCCACGACTACACCAGCTCTGAAGCATCATTATGATAGGGTTCCAAGGATTTCAAACTTATATGATAATCTAGAAATTCGTTGTGTGTGTTTTGTGTGTGTGTGTGTCTGTGTGTGTGTTATGCTAGAGATTGAAGAGTTATGCCTTTGATTAAGCAGTTCAATTAGGACATAGTTGCCAATAAAACCCTAACAAATTTAAAAACGTATTCGTTACGAGATATTTAATTATCTTCCCTTCTATGCACGGAGAAAAATGACATCCACTATGTTCATTTGTGATCCGTTATATAGTTCCATTAAAATAATGTGTTTTGTGAGTATTTTTAGCATTGGTCTAAATTTGTCACAGTAAGTAAAATCAGCTGAGTTCTTTTGGAGTGCTGTGTTAACACGTTTTATGATTAATGTAACGTTCTTTATCCACTAATTCTAATCATATATGATCAGATATTTAGCACTCAATACTGTTACATTAATATAAAAACAAATTGTTCACTATGTAGTATATAAACATTGGATCGTGGGGTACCTTTCAGTTGTAGTCTTTCTCAATTGCGAGAAATAGTGCATAAGTGACCTATACAGGCATTTGATTGCTTAAATGATTTGTTCTCACTAATTCACTAATAGAGTTTTAAACATACGGTTGATGTTTTCTCAAACGTTGGATAATGTTTAGCAACAGAATCATCACTTTCGTAGATCGTTTTGTCTTTTGTTCAATGTATAGCAACATAATCTACACTTTTGTATATCTTTTTGTTTTTTGTTAAAGTTCACTTATGAAATTTGTGCTCCTCGTAGGTTCTTTTCTCCTAGCATTGCTGTCACTTTAATATATATTTCACGTCTTTTTGAATAAATTTCACGGATTATACTTGTGCCGATGATAACGTTTACACACCCAATGTTACGTTGCATAAGCAATTAAAAGTGAATTATAGGCCTAAGCTTTTCAATTCAGTTACATATTTACATTATTTACATGCAAATCAATTGTTTTTATTTTGTGAGATTTTGCTTCTTATTTAAATAAAGCATTGCACCAGTCTAAACTATATAAGCATCAAGGGTAAAACTACTTTTGAGCAAATGTTCTTTCCACAAATGTGTATGTGATAACCAATTTCACTGTTTAGTATTGAATGTGTGCTGCTATATATTGTTATTGTTAGGCGTTGTGTAGTCAAATTTATTTTTGATATTTTATAATGTTTTGTAATATTGTGAACTCTAACATTTTTTTGCCATTGTTGATATAAGATAAATGTTCATTTTGAGATTTTAAAGAGACTAAAATATGAAAGAATATTCCTACATTTTGTTTAAATTAAGACAGCGCAGTCCACATTGTGGAGTATATATCATCATTTCAAAACATTGTCAATATGTATGATTATGTTACTAATATAGTGTAAACAATATCACATATTCAAACGCCTGTAGTAAGAAAATATAGAATTATGATAATGTTCTTATCAAATCAAATTAACATTAATATGGTTTATGACACTTTTAGCAAATAAATCAGACACATAATGAGGCAGTTGTATCTATGTAGATTGCCCGCAATTTGCATTGGGGCATTCTCCTTTACGATACTGGCGATTATCGGATACTTTAATAATCACGCCATATTGGAAAACTATTTTAATAATCACGTCATATTGGAAAACTATTTTGAGAAGAAACTTAGCATTCAAGCTCCATTAGAGATACCAACATCAAAGATTCTAAATATAATATGAATTAAAAAAAGTTAGCAGTAATAAATCAAACTGTAATATTGGCTAATATTTTGAATTTGGTGAAATGAGGGTCAGTCATTCGTCCTATTTGATAGTGAACAAGTATTTAGTATAATTGTCAAACTTTTACCGAGATGTATTATTTATCATAAAATATGTGAAGGAAGGAAAGCCATTTTTGCCGTAGAATATTTGTCATTATGCAAATAAAAACCAACGTTAATAGTTTTTGGTTTATCCTCACACACCCCTAATCTTAGCTTTTATGTCACTATATGTAAATAACTGGATGTAGAAAAATCCAGTTAAAAGTTTAGGAAAGAAAAATAAACATGTCACTTACAACAAACGCCAAAATTAAATGTTGATTGGAAAGTAAATGGCTGATCATATCTGGAATATATGACTGCATATTATCCTTATGAATGACTTTTGAGGACCTGGAATCACCTGCACATATGGTTTACATTCAGTGCTTTGCAAGTTTTATTGTCTGATTGTTCAGCATAATATTGAGGATTTAGTTCAGCGTCTGCTTGTCAATTGATTGATTATTTGTTTGATGTCTTAATTATATTAATGCAATATGACCATTGATTGGTAAATCAAGTGCGGTTACTTTTCACAGTATTATACCGAGAGTGATGAAAACATTTTTTTCTATATTCATTTTAAAACATGTTACACATTTTATAAATACGTGTTGATCAGTTTTATGAATTGATTATATAATGATATATGTACTTGTTGCAGACCACAATGGCAAAGGTACAGTCGGGTGTACTAAACAGGAAAGCCAAAAATGTAGCAAATATAAATGCCCAAATGATAACAACTTAGTATAATATAAACTAAACTAAAATCAGCAAGTATTTACAACATTATAAAAAGATTTATACTTTTCATTCTGTGAAACCAGGGTAGCTGTTATTCATCCTGGCAGAAAGTGTATGAATAATTTGTATAATCGCCAAACTGTCAATATGGTGTGGTGAAATATACCAACAAGCTTAAATCAGCATATAATACGTGACCTATAGAAATCCCTTTTTGTAATGAAATGTATATGATTATACAGAAAAAAAATATATTTTGTTTAATTCCACACTCCCTTCATATTAGAAAGTGTTTATAGTATATTTCGTCTGAGTGTTGAGTTTCAATCTGAAATATATATACATACATTACGCACACAACACAATAGTAGTCTGTTATATGTAGCATGTTGCAATACTTATATCTTACTATATGACTCTTTATAAAATAATTATGTCACATGTGCTCAACAATACATATTATATGATTGTCTCACACATGTCTATTTCTTTGTCATATAATTCACTATTAATATATTTATGATTTAATGAATATAATTCCAATTTTATCCTCGTTTATAACGACATGCTTGACACTATTTTGATTAATTGCAGTAGTGTCTTTATCATAAAATAAGCGTTTTACAAGTCTTTTCTGAAAATCTTAATTGCAAGACATGTTGTTCATCATTAACTGTATGACCATTGCTTTTCCTTTGTACCATTACAAAGTAACAAAACAATGTTTACATATTTATTTTAAAATTTAATTATGTAACAGGTAATCACATGCATGGACCTTGTACTGAATGTTATTTGCATACAATAACTAAAAGTAGCAACTATTTATTACCATGTATCACATCATATGTTTGTGTTTGATAGAAACATAATAATACTTAGTATTATGCTCCATTGTAATTAAGGTCTAGTTTGATACAGCAAATGGTATTCTAAATCGCTAATTAAACTTGCACTAGAACTAAGTGGACAAACAGCAATAAATATGTGACAGCACGTTTAAAACATACAATCAATTTGCGAAATGAACGTTGCTTCGAGTGAGTTTAGTATTGACCCTACTGGTAAATACATGCTTAATATCTTACTAGTTTGATTGTTGCTGCGACGTTTCATTGTGGAACATATGTACAATCAAAACAGTCATGTACATGACAAAACTCTAGTAAAAATGACAACCGAGCTCTTAGCACATATATGTTTGGCATTTATCGTTGGTAGCCTATTCTTTTCGATATATAAATTAGCTAACTTTATCACTTTCTGAAATTTTGATCGGTCTAAATAAGTATATTTGCTGCAGTTGTATTCCTAATTCAATGTCATGGTAAAAATTTGCATTGTCCTCTTTCATAAACTGCAGAACGATTTAATACCAACTACATACTGGCCATATTTCAAATCGATCGCAGTATAGACAATGAAAATAGACATGAGAATATCATAGCAATCTAGGATTCCACAAATTAGAATTATAACCTTAGTATGGTCCTCCAACTAAACATAAAAACAGACAGAACTACGAAGGCCAGCATACTGTATAACTCCTATATTCTGAATTTTTCCGTTGTAATGACTGACAGTCTAATGATATATACAGACGCACTGCAATGCCAGTCTATTAAAATGCGGAATGAATTACTGGAGGTCCAGATAATCGGAACAATGCTTATGTATCTATCAAGTGATCATAGTGAACACCAACTCACATATCTGATTAGAAAAGGAATCTATAGTGCTACTAAGCGTTTTAGTGAAGCAAAAACGAAAGTAACAATCTCAGCTGCATTGCATACGAACTAGATCCACATGATATATAGGCTTATGATAACTACATACATGTTCATATAAATAACAGAACCAAAATTATTTTATTTTCGGTATTACACTACACGCTTATTTCATATCAAGGTGCCACTCCTTACCACTCCTTACCACCAATATAATAAACTGGAACATTGCTGTTTACTATACCCGCTGTTTGGAGCTTAAGTGAAAATAACATAAATGTATCTATGCAGTATATCTGAGTGGACAAATTGGCAGAAGCAATATTATATTTATTATAAATCTTAAGTTAAATTTTGTTCATTAACATTAACGTGTTTGAAAAGGTTAAACCATTTTCCCATCATAGTACTCAGTAACTCACCAGTACAAGCTTGCAATTCACCCATTCATAAGCAGATTGGAAATAGCGGTAATATTGTATTGATAGATATATGTTTGCTTAAATGCTTTCAACAATAAAGCTCAGACTTTATAAACACTTTTTTGGGGGAGGGAATTAAAATAAATCTACTCACTAACTTCATCTGTGCATTTCCGACAACATCTACAGAAGCATGGCCGATTCAGTAACATTAATGTCTTATCCTAATCAACAACAAAATAAAACTGTTATAATTATACAAAATAAAAAATGCATATTCCAATGATATGTTCACTAGATGTAGACGACAGGATAATACGCCAACGAATTAATCCTATTAGCATGTGCGGATGAAATGTTAACATGTTTGTATTGTAGTGAAATAAAATATTTTAGTATTCTTGACGTTTTGGTTTTATTGCATAATTTCGACAGAATAGTTGGTTTCTTTTCGGAACCGATATATTTAGATTGATAGGTATATTTATATATAGACACACACACACACACACACACACACATATATATATATATATATATATATATATATATATATATATATATATATATGTGTGTGTGTGTTTGTGTATGTATATGTATATATATATATATATATATATATATATATATATATATATATATATATATATATATATATATATATGTATGTGTGTGTGTTTGTGTATGTATATATATATGTATTTATATGTATATATATATATATATATATATATATATATATATATATATATATATATATATATATATATATATATATATATATATATCTATATATATATTATAATCCCAGCAGAGTTATTTGAGATAACTAAACTACATTTACATCTATCATTTTTTTAATGAAAATACTTTGGATATCATACTCATTGTATCAGTGGTGAAGATGTATTGCTACCTTAATTTTAATTTTCTGAACACTAGCGATGACTAAATGCAACTGCAAAGTGTATTTAGATTTGTGGTTGTCGTACATTCAGGATAAATCATGCCCAGATTCAGCTGGAGAAATCAATTTCTATATGTTTATTTATAATTGTGTGCTAACAAATTTTGATGCATGATTGTGTCTTTAATTTCAGTTTTGAGATATTTTCATCATTTTATAAATACTTTTTATCAACCAAATTGCTCATGGATCATGCCATTGTATGTGTCTCTACTACCGTTTATACACACATACCACACACACACACACACACACACACACACACACACACACACACATACATTCATACCAATACAGACATATGACATAACTTGGAACTCATCTCTTTTTGTGTCATGAAAAATAAAACTTTAGGCAACAAACTTCGGTCCTTAAATCTCTCAACGCCCATTCTCTCTCTCTCTCTCTCTCTCTCTCTCTCTCTCTCTCTCTCTCTCTCTCTCTCTCTCTCTCTCTCGCGGATGTACCCCTGTTTGATAAGTAACAAAAGGTCTCGGTCTTAATGTAGTGTAAACTTAGCTGATATTAGAATATGAAGTAATGTATACAGCAAGCAACATATTAACTTGGGTTCCATCTTATGACCATTATACGACGTATCAGAATAGAAATGATTGGTTATTTATGCCAACAACATAAACCCCCGTTTCCATCAGTACCCCCTACGCCGACATACATCTGGTCATAATATAGGTTATACAGGTCACCTAAATCGGAATGGCTTCCATCAGATGATACAGATATATGCATGGAAATTTTCGGTAAGTTCTCAACATACGCGTCATCTAAAAGTAAATTAAACTGAGCTATATTACTGCTTTGGTTAAATGATCAAAACATAGTATGTCAGTAAAAGATCTAGTCTCGGAACATGAAATAGTTTATCCCACTGTTCTTGTGGTTCTGATAAAATAACACGTGCAATAGAATTATTTAATTGAGCCACTACCAGACCATTGGCCTGCCAGGGATGAAAAAACGTTAAGTCACGGCTTCTTCCGAAACCGTGGTGATTTGTGGACGTCCGAGTGAATGGAGAAAAAAATATATTCCTAAAATCGGCTTTTGGGACAAAATATTTACTGTGTTCAAAGAAACTCTACAATTGCTTCTAGAAAGGATGTTTACGAAAAACATGGCAATAATCATATGTGGCAATCCAACAAAGAATCATTGCTTGAGATGAAGATGATAGACTTCACAGAGAATTCAGCATTAGATAGCGCGCAATTTTATTTCAAGACGCTGAAACATCGACCAAACAAATGTATCACTGCATCTGCTCCAAAACAAAAATGTCAAGGCAATATTATCTTATTGACGCATGACAAGTTACCATGTACAGAATCGATACAATTCTCGGCAAGACACTTAAAAATATCACATTGAGCTAGTGTCCTTTCCGATTTCTCCGGGGTAATTGTTTATTTTCATGAAATGCTTGTAATTGTGGCTGACAAATCCACAACGAGGAGCTGCCGAATCTAGTCTGTCGATTGCATGCTTGTTTATTACTGTATTATCTGACCATGCGTACAAAATTGTATGTGTGGTTGATCTTTTTGCACAAACTTCACGTTCAGCATGTTCATACAAATACCTGACTCTCACTGTGTCAACGGGTTTGGTAGCAATTTCACGTGTGGCTTTATTAGTTAACACGGATATCACCTAAACTATCATCGAAAACCATTCAAGAGAACTATCTTTGCACAGTAATTGATGATCGTACTGATTTCCAAATAATACCTCAGCTAGTGTTCATTTTTTTCTCTAACGATTGCTTCATAACGATGTCGGGCGGTGTTCTCCACGTCTGATTCTAATGTTATGTTGTTGCATCAGTATTGCTATTCGACCGCAAAAAATCTTGCCAGATAAGCCATTATATGCCACTATGCTGCCACGTACACTTGAACAAATTTGTTCGAACGCAAACGAGATTTCAGTTGTTGTTTTAGTTTATAGCCGTTCCGCTTTTTAGTAGCTATATTCATCCGCTCTATCAAATTAATACATCGGTACATGAAAATATCTCTGTTTACTTTAGCCAGCGATGAAAGCAAAATCGCTACATGTGTTTCACGCCATAGAAAAATTATGATCAGAGTTGTATAGGCAATCTGGAACACTTGCAGCTGTGTGTGCTCGTGCTAAAACAATTTGTGTTTGAATCCGCCAAGGATTCAGAATCCATGAAGAAATAATATTACCAGTACAAACAAATCAATAAAAGAAAACAAAAACTGAAAAATTTGTTTGGCGCTTTTCGTTATTGGTGGTGAAATGCTATATTTTGAGGAACCCTTTAACGGCAAACATTTTCACCTCCTGTCACGCATATATAACATAATAGTTAATTCTTCTGTGTCCAATACATTGCTACCATGATATACACGAAAATGTATTCGTAAGAGCGATGGATTATAACATCGTAACTAAACATGATTATTATATACCGATACAATAAGATGACCAGAAGGCACCTCTGGAGAACAAATATATGAGACACGTCCCTGCTGCCCTACCTTTGTTGGGTAAGCTGAAACAAGTTATCACAACTATTGACTGCATCGCTGATTTAATTTATATTGACGATGTCAGGGGATATACGGTAACAACCAACCGTTGGATCGTTGTTGTATCGGAAAATTAAAGACACGGCTACTGTTTACAAAAGCCGCATAGATTTTTGGAATATATTTCGTCAATTATGCCATCGAGGAACTACTACATTTAATCGATATTCAACCCAATTATCTTGAAAGTTGGCAGATGTGTTTGATTGATCTTAGATTAATTAAGTAATGCGGTTTTGCATTGTACGCCGGCTACACAAAGCATATCACTATCTGATTTCCCTCTGTTTTCTTATCGAGGTCAACGTTAATATATCACTGCAAACTAATTCTATCATCATCTATTATATTGTCAATACTTCATTCTCTTATCAGAAATCTTATAATTGTGGTTTTGTGGTCCAACATGAGCTTGTGCTGACAGCGGCCGTCATAGAACGGTTTTGATGATCGACTTATATATGCCAACGGGGTAACAAGCGTTGATATTTAAACTGCTAGTGTGATTTTGTTTTATTTTCCCATTATTGATTTGATTTCTAAGCTGTAATGCCTAATTGATTTGTTCTTTATGATATGCTCCTGTTGGAATGCTTTACACTTTCCAATCTGTGACAGTATGGCCGCATTCATCAAGCTTTGCTTCATTCCCAAATATTAACGAATTGTTAGAGTGTAATCAAAAGTGAATTTTGTTCTCGAACATTTGGCCAACGATAATAATGTTCCAATTTTGCCAACCCGATCTCAAGTGACCGACTATTAGGTGGTTTTATCGGAGTGGGAAAACTAATTTCGGATTCGGGTTGCTTCAACGTAAATTATATAATTTGATCACGGGCATAATTTGTTAGCAATAATCTGCTCTGGTCGTATTGTTATCTATGCGTTCAATGCACATGCAAATAGTCGTTGATAGATAATATTAAGGATACATCATCGCCGACAGCAACAGTAACAACTATTCCAAGCCCGGGTGATATCATGCACGTCACTGATAATGTGCAGATTATCGTTATTGTTCCAGCAACCAGCGATGATACAGAACATAAGAACATACCAGATTGTCGATGACAGCTGATGAGAAGAATTGAATGATAGTGTATTTCAAGGCATGAACTAGCGCAACCTTGTGGGAAAATGGATCCCTAGAAACTTCCTAAGAGTCTCATGATGAATCATGACCAAAACGCATGGTCCATCAATCAGACATGATAATTACTTACTTAACGGCCAGTAGTGAGATAGAACTATTTGTTTCAGAGACACTGGTATGCCAATACCCCAATTTTTATATTTGATGTGAGCGGCTCGATGTCATTTGTGACTTATGCAATTTTGATAACTGCGGGCAAAAAGGAGAGATATTTAATATCTGCAACAGGACAGTCTTTAAACATGTTTGGTGTTTATTCAAGCAACCTCTATGTTGGTAATGACGTGACTTTAGAAAATTATATCTTGGATAACATTTTCAGCATGACACCTTAAATGAAACACATTTTGAAGGAAATTAATTTTTTGCTTAATGTGACATAAATCAGTATGCTATAACAATGGTTACAAAATTACTTATCGACTGAGGGGTACATAGGCAATATGATATTCTAGCATCTAATCTTAATATAACAGAACAATTCAAAAATGCTTGTCAATGGAAAAACTGACTGTGTGGCATGTTTGTAATCTGGGAAAAATGATATGTAAATATTGAATACTGATAAATAAAATCACTTAAACTGAGAGTCTGAGACTCTTAAATTCCAAATCAAGAACCACTGAAAGTATATTAAAACACAACAATCGGCGAATTACAAAGGCATTGGTTTACATATTCTAGTCATTCAGATGATCTTTAAAAACAAAATAGGCAATCATAAAAAAAGGCATTCAAACTAACACTTTAAGACAAAGTGAATCAACTGCCATTCTATTCTCATGCTATTGTACTGGAAAAAATTCCTATGATAACTGTGCATTGCCCAAGCAAACATTCTTCCATGTTTGCTTTATCCCAAGCGATATATAATCAATTAATAGTAACATGATGTCGATTCTAGTTAGGGTGTTTCATTGACAGCTTTTCTACTGGATGAACATGTCGATAAGCTTTTCTAGAAAATGTATATATCATGTCATTTGCAAACATGAACTACTAAGACTGATTTCAGTTTTTTGTTTCAGAATAAAAACCCAAACATTTTTTCAAACGACATTGAAAGTAAGTTGTTACTAAATCCAGCAAGATTTGTTAACTTGGGTGCATTTTTCATTGTTCTCTTGTATCCATTTTACCAACAAACACAACAATGAATGCATGTCAAGCAAATTAAAAAGAAATTTTGAAACAATTGCAAGCTAGGAATTATACTTTCGGTACAACAAATGCTGTATTACCAGTCTCCTTAGCATTTATGTACAGCTGTTTCAATGAGAGCGTGTGTGGGTACGTGTTTGTGTTTGTGTGTGTGTGATTTGATATCTAAACGTATCATTAACAAATTTTCAGTCATATCGCTAAAATGTCGATTTGTTATAATGATGGCTACCACTGGGAAGCCATGGCGAGTACATGTAGCATGGCGTCCCACCCAGTCACATTATACAGACGACATAAAGACTAGTCATAACGTTATCCTCTTAATGCTGCGCGCCTTACAAGGCAGCTGTGAATGACAATCTTTTTTGGCTTTTGGACTCATTCGTCGGGATTCGAGCGAGCAAGTCACCGCCAGTATCGGAGGCAGACGCTCTGGCCGCTTGTGCCACAGGACGGTACAAAATCTGCAAGACAAAACAATATAGTAACCTTGCATATTACGTTCACTATAGCTTGTTAAAATTACTATACATTAAAGGATATAGGTTTTGGGTTGGATTGGGTTTCAAAGACTAAGTTCATAATTCACACACACACACACACATATATATATATATATATATATATATATATATATATATATATATATATATATATATATATATATATATATATATATATATATATATATATATATATATATATATATATATATATATATATATATATATATATATATATATATATATATATATATATATATATATATATATATGCAAAGTGTCTATAAGTTTTGACTGACATAATTATTAGGGCATTAATTATACGGATGTCTGATATCTACATAGTCTGTGAGAGAGGCTAAATGAGTAGATTGTCTCTTAGATAATACCAATAGTTTCCTTTCATAATTATATAATACAATTTTACGGTAATAAGAAAGGATTAAAATACAACTCAAAATTAAATACTTACATAATCTTGGTAGGGGATGGGATGAAGAGAGAGCTAGAAAGGAGGTCATCTCTTGTCCTTAGTACCCATCTATAGTACATTAAGAGCTGATTAGGGCTCCACAGACGCAAGGCTAACAAGCAAATTCAAAAAATAGCCGATGTTGAGATTAAACGTCTATTATCGCGAATTATGTCACTGTCTCGGCTACTTAGGAATTTTGTCACCTTTAGGAACTATCATTTAAAAGACAAACATCAGCAGGGAGGGTGAATCCTACGAATTGGATTGGAACAAACACATCTAAAAGTAACACATTTAAAAGTAAAGATTGACAAAAAACTAAAAACTAAATTTGTCAATGACGTCAAACCGAAACCTCTAACTGATCAAGATTATCTCCGTAGCGTTAGCTACTTCGCTTGTTGATGCTTGTGTATAAAATTTTGTGAGTGGTAGTTTATATGACTGTAACTAAACCATTGAGTTATATCAATAATGATCGACGAAGCCCACTGAGCACGATTAGCTCGAGAATAATTAGAAACATTCAATAAATGTCTACCTGTCCGTGATTCTGTCAGACAACAATTACAAGAGCGTCAACAAGCACAAGAAGAATTTACAGAATCGGTGGAACAATTAATTCAATCTATCACTGAAACCTCTAAAGGTATTGATCCTGTTTTAGTGAAAACATCTAAACAAAATCTAGAACATAATAGCGGAGTGAAATAAAAATCGAATATATATCTACAAAAAAAGAGACTGCGATGCCAATTCCTGAAATACCTGAAGAAGACAAAACGGAAGATGTTACTCAAAAAGAACTAAAACAAGATCGAGTCAGGGTTGATAGAATGATAGATACACTGAAGATTTTGTTAGTCGTTTCCAAAAGCCGAAGATTTTGAACAATTAGCAGGCATGGCTCTGGATAATTATTTGAATCAAAAACAATTTTTAAATCTGGATATGTTGATAATTTTGAAAATCGTGAAACTTTGCAAAGACGGACATGTCGTTTATACTATACCGCTCGTCAAGATCGAACCGACGAACCAAGATATATGGAATATAATCGTGCAATAGATAAATACACATTATGTGCGAAATGTTCACCAGAAGAACAACAAAATATAATCCGACAACTTTCATCAAACTAGCGAGTACTAAAAAAACAGCAAGAACTAGTACAACTACCACAACAACGACGACAACGACTATCATGAATAAGACGACAACCACAAAAAAATTACCTTCACCGTCCAGCGATAAAACTGTTTTCTTCTCTGAATGATTTCCAAATAATAAAGGCACAACTGGAAGTGGCATCCGTGTACGAGGAAGTGGTTTTGTTACTTTTACTAACAATGTCTTAGCTGACATAGATGTATTAGAAATTCTGGTTGGCGGAAAACGAGCTGGTAATAATTCTCCAGAAATTATTGACACGGACAAGTTCATCCATCTTCTTGGGTTTTACCAGAACCAATCAATGTTGTTTATCTACGCTGTAACAATCATCTACTATCACGGATAAGGTTCAAACTCACTTAACAAAATGGCCACTTGCTTGCCCTTAGGTCGGATTAGCTGAATGTGATCCCGTATGTGAGATTTTAGAAAACATCAAGCCATAAAAGTTAAAAGATAATGTTAGTAACTCTCACCGGATAAAATTTTGTTTTGGTTCTTGAGGCTATGTACCAAATTAGAACAATTATTTTATTTACGGTTTAAAATCAGCTGGGACAACTTTAGAATTTGGTGATATTATAGCTTCATCGTTGATCCATTCATTGTCGACACAATCCTCGTTACAATTTCCACAGACAGACTCAGCTTCTCTATCTCTCGTTAATTCTTTCGCGTCTTCGTTTATCAACTCAGTCATCTCCATGATATCTTTCCGTTGTATGAATCGCATCGTTTTGTATTAGTGAGATTGTTCTAACCTAACCCGATTGATGGCCGTGATAACGGCGCAAATAATTTTACCTGATATCCGTGGTTGCTACCAGCAATTGTAACATTGCCTACCGGATCAACGTTATGATTCTATTATCGGAAAGCAACGTATACCTATTTTCTGATCTTCGAAACTGTAATGATTCAAAATCGCTCATTATATTTTCAGGATCATGCTGGTCAGATATTTTAAAGCCACAGTGTTTTAATTTCTTAACTGCAGTAATAAATGGTGTAATGTTTTCTTGGTTCATTATATTATAAGTATTTAAGTAAAAATAAAAATATTTTTCAATAAATATAAGTACATATAGATAAACGTATATTTCTAAAATCTGAAGAATAAAACATTTTCGAAATAACATATTGTCAACACACAACCTCTTGTGTGCTCCTAGGTTGTTAAACAACATCCTAGCAAGCTCAGCGGCATTCAAATTAATCTCCTTGTAAACCCCAAGTTTGCCAAACCGACATCCAAGCAGGCCCAAAGGATATTCGAAATTAGACGAAACACAAACCCCATGTGAACTCCTGAGTTGTCAAACATCTTAGAAGTTCCAGAGGTTACAAATATTGCTAATTCTAAGAACTTGACTAACTTATATTTAGGTCAGCACAAACATATAATTTTTTGTGGTTAGCCACGCCGAACATCTTAAATCTACGACTATCAAATTTTACGAATACACAGTTAAATGTAAGTACATAACTACTCGCTGTATCATAAAAGTGACTGTGTCACCAGTGATAATGTTATAGGCAGCAGATTTCTACACCAAAAGATAGTCTGATTCTGGATAAATTCGGCAATTGTATATATTGCTGCCGTTTCTGCGCTGTTAAAACCGTATTATCAAGCCTCTTTATGCAGTCAGTTAAGAACTACAAGAACTAACTACTCATGTGAATGCATGGATCGATAGTATCTGGTATATCCAATACAGAACTGCGTCAGATTCATTTAGTATAGTAACCATGAAGTATGGCGTCTGCTGCGATCTATATTTGTACAATATCGGTCTGTGTTATTTGGATCATATACACGCACATATTAATCAATATTCTTTTTCTCATACAAGCCAAAAATCCGAAAACATTGTATCTGTATCACCTTCAAAAGTGTTATGTTACAAGTCCAAAAACCAAAACGGTTAACTTATTACATCCAGTGAGTGACTTTTGCGACATTTTTTAATTTTTCTATCGCTGCCTTTTCTCTCAAATACCCACTTTTACTGTAGAATATTTTGATAATATGGTGAAGTGACATTTCTGCATCTGGTTAAGGAAACCTATCACCTCTATTTTGTCAGCAACATTTGAGATCAGGACAAGAGCTAGGCCCTGCACGTATGAGGCAACACTTGTTTAACATATTGTCGCCATTGATTGAGCAGAAAAAGGAAACATTCTGACTTTTGCATGGCCAATAGTTTAGAGATAAACAACAGTGTGTTAAGGAAGAAAACGTGGATTGGATTGTCTAAACATTGCATTAGCTAGAGGCCGTGTAGCCCAATGGATAATGACTGCAGATTCTTGATGCACCAGAATCATGCTAACTTTCGTCAGAGGAGGAAGAGGAGGAGGATGAAACTTCTAGTCCAGAAATATCAATCTCATGATCTCCCAATATCCTCCTCTGAACCGCAATTCATAACACATGGTGAACTGAATGACTTTGTCAGTGATTTGGAACTATCCAAGATAAAGGCAGAGTTGTTGTGCTCCATTCTATATTAGTAGAATCTCTTGGCAGGTTGTGTTAGGATTTCCGTCTTCTGTAATCGTCAAAATGATATTGATAACATCTTCATGGAAAATGATCTTGTAGCTTTCATCAACATCGATGGTGCGATGGCTGCCCTCAACATCGTGCATGATCCACATGAACGGAGACTTTTCATTGATCATCGAAGATGGGTTGTTAGTATATTTTCCTGCATAACATCAATGTTTTCCCATCATTTGGTCAAGCGGTACATATGAATGAAACCTTGAAAACATGCAGTAACCTCTGAGGTGTATAAAATATATGATGGTTCTTGCTCTCTTGCTTGGTCTGCAGACTTGTACTGCTGTTTTGTCTGGATTGGGACAGTCGTGCAAAACATTTACCACTTTATTGCGATTGGCTTCTCCGACAGTCCTTGGAGCCTAGAAGTTAAAGAGTTCAGTATGAACCACAATTTAAATCAAGGATAATGCTGTTACATCTATTCCACTTCAGTATGGGTCTGCTGAGGAACTGTGTCAAGACCTTAGTTAAAACATATGCAGCTTGCAGGTACCTCTGTGACAAATTTCCAAGGATAAGCGATGCTAAGATAAAGGAAGGTATTTGTGTTAGTCTTCAAATTTGTGAACTTATTCGAGATGATGAATTGCATGGCGAGGTAAACACCGCATACAAAGCATTCGAGGGAGTTGGTGTAAATCTCATCATGGCATAAAAAATCCCACTTGCAATATGTCACTAAAGATACACGGCTTGCACTCTGATCTGACTTTGTTTTCCACCGAAATGAGATTTTTTCCAAGTCATTGCCATAGTGGAGAAAAGATATCAGAACAAATGTATCATATCAATAATTGCAATCTAATTCTGCTCAGTGACCAAATATACTCCATTTATTTATATATAACAGACAAGCCAAAAAGCGGCGAGTAGACACTGAATAAGGACAAAACTATGTACCTATATATTCCTAATATATATTTGCCCTTTGTTGCATAACACATTTTGTTCCTATAACCGTTTTTCTGTATTTTGTATAGTGCTACATACACATGACAGGTGAAATATTACAATGTAAAGCAACCGTAAACACACGAAAAAAACCAAGGTTTACAATGTATTATTAACATGTTACTATATGTACAAGATACATAGACATGAAATGTAAAGCAATACATATCTTGGAAACAGTAAACAATTAGTTGTTTTAATGTCCTATATGAATTCAGTATATCAAAATCCATAACAAATAACATGTTTTGTTTAATCTCTAAGGCCGACTACATCTAAACAATTGTACACCAGTGTTATCATGTACTTATTCTCGGGACACGAGAGATTCGAAATAATTACGTCTTGTAAGCAATGGGTAACGTTGCGGGTATTCATTTGTTACTAGATAATGGCCTAGCTGGTTATAGGATTGTTCCTCATCCACTTCTAACAGACAAGCCTTATATATATATATATATATATATATATATATATATATATATATATATATATATATATATATATATATATATATATATATATATATATATATATATATATATATATATATATATATATCATAAAGTTGATCTTAATTTGGACTGATATAAACTGTTTTATTCCTAGTTTGTGTAGTAACATGACATTGATCAAAAATGTATTAATTTAATTGACAAATATATTGGTCGATCGTTCTCATGTTATTGATCAATTAAGACAAAAGACATAAACGAAAGGAAACTGCAATTTAAATTAAACGAGGTAAAACTGAATGAAGAGCATACTCTTCAGTGCATTGTTGATGTTTTTAGAAATAGTAGTATGTTATCACATTTTAAAGAAAAGGAAATAAATCAATTTTTTGTCATTTTCTCAACAATGCTGATAATATGAAATGGATATTAACTATCATACCTTTATTATTATGAAATTGACTCACTGGCAAAGCTAATAAGTTTGAATGATTATGAGATGGTATCTAAAGCATATCGATATGTTTGAGACGTGAAGAAGACAAACAGGACAGTCTGTCGAATCTGCAAGGCAACGAGAATGCATTTTTAATAGGTGGTGCTCACCCAAAGGTTTGAATAAAATTAGGGCAGTCTCAGAGAACTAATTCATGTTGTAGTGTTAGCTAAGATTGTATATATCGACATTAAGACCCATTATGATGAGCAAAAGGTAACGAAATGAGTAACAAACAGTTATGTGAATATGCACATGTGTTTAACCATATTCCAACGTAATTATGCAGGAGCATTCTTGCATAACCAAGTGTTATATTAATTGGCGTTCTCCATGTATTCTTGTATTAAAATAAGATAATAAATTAGGTATGCGTCTTGACTATAGAAACGTGTATGGTGTCACCAAACCCAGATCAATTTCCCATACCATAGACATGTGATTCCACTGACTAGATTCGAAGTCCAAATTATTTCACCAATTTGACGTTTTGAAAGGATTCTGATAATTCCGCTTGCAGCAACAGACACATGTAACTCCTTTTACTTCCAGATGGAATTTATTTGTTTATTTGGTATAAAATTTATCCTTTAACATTCCAACATTTAATGGATATGACAACGTCTGGTCTACAAAATTGTGCCCCGTTCATTAATAATAGATCTCACAATGATACATGAAAAGAACATTTGAATACCATTCGAAAATGTCTTCGTCAACTGAGAGATCAAAATCAGACAATTAATTTAAGTAATGCTGAGTGTATTTAGCATTGCTAGGATCATAATAAACTCGTAGAAGCTAGTGCCATTCCAGTACCTGTTAGTGAATGCAACTGATATTTATCGGTGTGAATATTTTTCTTCAAATTGTTCCAGCATTGTCTGTTGCATAATGTAAGGTCACCGAGTCGTTGCGAAAGCAAATATGAATCAATATACTTATATAAACTAACTGGACTGCATATATACTACATTCGAGAAATGAGTCAAATGCTGTTGTTTCAAAATGAAACTTGCATGGGAAGATCGATGGTCAATTACATCCACTTAAAATGAATATATTGTTGGCTGTTAGATGACTTAAATTATCAGTTTAAAGTACTGCGCCAAGCTTTACTGATCTCTGAACATATTTGCTGCACGAACATTTTGACAAAACTAAAAATGTTTATTTAATGAGATATGGTCCATATTTCAAATTGTAGCAGACATTTTGAACAAGTAAATTTGTCTGAGACCTTAGCTTTAAAAAAAAGGTTCCTATGAAGTCTGAAAAATAATGTCGATAACACTAAACCAAACACTTCTCTAATTGGGTTAGCGTATCTCTTTACTTTTTTCTCCGATTCTTTGTTTTTTACACGCTGGTCACTCAACGTTGGGAAGACACCCTCTTTTCTGTTACCTTGATAAAATCAAGGACCAAAGATTTTATCTAAAACTGCACGATACCATGATCTTGGATCATGTAAATTTATTGTTATAAATCCGAACGGAACAGCCTGTGCTTTTGAAAAGAAATTGTTAAGTTAAATCATATCCATGTCCCGCGAGCACAAAGTATAATACTTTGTAAAATATAATTATCTACGCCATTAAATACAACTAAAATATTGCAGTTGTCTTTCATCACATTAGATATCTGTTTATATCACTGAGTAATATAAATTACTTCAGTGTTTTCGTGGCGGCCTCGAGAAAATATCCAGGCAGGATTGTAATGTTTGTTTAGCATCACATCATGGTATACTACGAGATTATTAATGAATCCATCTAAGTCATCTACAGATGGAGCTTCATTAATATCGGTAATAAAATCGATAATATCGTTTTTGTCTTCATCCCATAGTTTGGCATTTTGAATAAAATCGTAACGTTTTTGATCATCTACAGATGACGCTACAAATATAATGTATTCCACTTGAGCCATCACGTTAACAGATTAAGCAATGATTTTGTCTTACCAAGCCCAAATGGGCTTATTATAATGATTCTGATAGAATTTGGTAACGCTGGATGGTGTCCTATTGGCTCTTATTTTCGTGTCGCTCAAAACATAATTTATCCATATAATAATGCTATGGGTTTATAATGTGTTCGATGTAGAGCATCAACCCCCTGCGTTGGTGGGACCGCTGGATTGACAACAAAAATAAGAGAAGCAATTTGCAGGCAGTGTCTGAAATGTGGTACAAAAGAAATATAAATTTATATAGACCGGATAGTAGATATTTGAGTCTTTTCGATTCCCTTCTGTGTGGATAGTATATATTGAGCTTTCTGATATTAAATTGTATGTTTTGCACCCTTCCATTTCTGTGTGGATAGTATATATGGTGTGGGTTTTTCTTTTGCATTCTCTGTGGATAGTAGATATGTTCTTTGCGTTTTGGTGTGTTTTATTCCTTCGAGTTCGTTTGTATGGGTAGTAAATATGGTGTGTTTGATGCATTTGCGTTCTTGTGTCTGGATAGTAGATGCTGGTGTCTTTATTATTCCTCCACATCTGTATGGATAGTAGATATGTTGTGAATTTTCTCCTCTTCCCGTTTGTATGGATATTAGAGTGTGTGTTTATTTCCGTTCGCGTACGTTTGTGTACATATTAGATATAGTGCGTATTTTCGTCTCTTCTCCTTTGTGTGGATATCAAAGTGTGTGTTTATATCCGTTGTGTGGATAGGAGCGTTTCTGCGCGTTCGCGTGTCTGTATATAGTAGACATTAGTGTGTTGTCTTTTTTCACTTCTGTGTTGATAGTAGAATATGTTTGTTTACGTTGTCGTTCGTTTGTGTGGATAGCAAAATTTGGAATTGTTATATGTGTTCCTGTTGTGTGGATAGCATATATTGTGTTTTCTTCTGTTCCTGTTTGTGTGGATAGTAAAGTTTATGTGTGTGTATCGTTTGCATTCGCGTACTTTTTTGTGGATTGTATATATGGTGTAGCTTATACGTTCGCATTGATTTGTGTGGATATTAGATATGTTGTGCTTTGAGTGTTTGGATACATTTTATGGACAGTAGATATGGTGTTTTTTCTTCCTCTAATTTTGTGTGATTTGCGGATAGTAGAGTGTGTATTTTGTGCATTCCAGTACATTTGTGTGGATAGTAGAATGTGTGTTTATATGTGTTCGCGTACGTTTGTGTTTGCATGTGTGTGTTGCTGTGTGCACGTACCTATCTCGATAGTATATAATTCGTTATTTTATTATCGTGCGTTTGTTTGTGTGTGTATTTCTCTTTGTCCCTCTAAAATTCCTTTTTATCCTTATCACATTCATTTCACCTATCAACCTGCCTGTAGTAGTGCGTATTCAGGTCGTCCTCTTGCAACATTGTTGCCATTATTTCCCTAGTGTTGAGCAGAGAAAAGTCATATAAACTGGAACGTTTGAGACTATAGATATAGACTAAGTCTTTCAAAACTATACTAGGGATTTTAAAGGAACTTCATACAATTTAAGGATGTAAATGGATAGTGGGCCTTTCCAAATAAATTTCATGCAAGTTATAGCTAATAATAGATGGAAGGATGAGAAAAGAAGAAAATATGCTGCAGAAGCTGAGGTGCTGGTAGAGAAGAAGGAAGGAGAGAAAGCATAAGAAAGCCAAATTGCCCTTTGGAAGGCCATTCTCATTTCTCGAAAATATTTTCTCTTTCTTGCCTAAGAAACCAAAGACCCCTTAGATACCTCGAGAAATTATGCTATCATTGCTAAAAAATCAATCGATGTTATAGTATAAGTTTGTCTTTATATACTCTCTTGAGTAAAAATGTATAGTTGCATGATTTTGATCGAAATTTAAAAAATATCCTCGGATGGTTCTTGATGTCCATTTATTCTTAGTTAAACCTCATAAACACAGAGTTTATAAATCATAATACTTTCATCTTGATCGTTTATTCGTGTAGTATTTTGAAGCGCAATACATATAAGTCGGTGAGCAGAAACACCTTGCTGAGAAGCTATTTGGCATGTGAATAAACCGTTAATTGTACTTTGAACACTATCTGTGGTTGTTGTTAACCATGATAACGCTGATTTACCACCTTGACTGATAAAAGATAGTAACCGATCTTCTTCAGATATTGATGGAGTCATAATTGACATCTACAGGGAAAGTTTGGTTAGTATAACCCTACCAGCATCAGCTGAACCAGGTCGCCAGATTGAATCATCATCAGTGCTTTTTCGTACTAGTACAATTGTATGTTTAGCTCCACAAATAACCTTTCGTATATGTCTGCAGGATCCAAAGATATGTGACAGTGGCATTGCACATGAAAATGTACTTCTATCACCTTTTAACATTGATTTACGCACTGCAAATCCTAAGTTAAAATTTGCATACATCGATAATACTGCAGGTAGTGTTTTTCCCGGCGGCATTTCTCACATTACCAATAGTCACACTTCTACTTTCTGGAAGATCAGTTGTATCCTTTGCAAACATCATTGATGGACCAGCTAATCTTGAGTAATCGTCACTGTATCTTGCAAGACCAAGTATTGTTGTAGCAACGTCAACGTCTTTCTGAATTGATTCAATATTTTTCCGTCAATCATGTACGTATCGCTATCAAGCAACGCCATATTACCATTATTAACAAAACCAACACTAACATCGGTTGCATATGCTACTGGTCCTGCAGGATTAGCGTTATTTAAAACTTCACCATCGACTTCAATAAATGCTTCAGCGGGTAGAAAATATCTACTTGTATCCTGAACCTTTAATTCGATTCGTCCACGCTGATCTGGAATTCGGGAGTCATAAGAATAATACTGATTATTGCGCACAGACTCATCTTTGAGAACTGGTGCGTCCATGTCAAATGCGAGGTCAGATATGCGCTTGAACATCTTTATTATTACCATCTTCGTCTAACACGAAAACCTCTTCGGGAAGTGAGACCACTTCCTGATATCAGACTAGCGGTTATATTTTTTTCTTTTTCCGACATTGGGACATCAATTAACTCCGCTAATTTTTGATTAGCGGCTTGACTTAATATTTTACTTACACTTGCGGGCATCACTTCAGTGCTGGGCAATTTCATTGGTTGAGGTCGGACGGGTTGTGGTCTGCGTACTAATAGCGTTTGTCTATCTTTGATCGCTGAGAATGTTTTGCTGGCAAGTTTACCAACAGCGTCTATACCATTTTCACGAACAACATCAATAGCTTTCATACCCAGCTGCTTTGCAATAGGTATTGCTTTTGGGGCTATTCTTCTAAACAGGCCCTGAACAAAATCACCTAACCCGTCCCCGTAGGTTGTTTTGTATACTGGTAATCTAGAGTTTATTACTCTAACCATGTTAGGTCCACGTTGAGCACCATGCACATTCATTTTATTATTAATTGACTTTATCACTAATTGTATCTAATCACTGTGACTTAGCCACTATAATAATCATCAGCAATTTCATTAATGAGATTATGATACACATCAATGTCCATAATACTGACACTAGATAATCTTTTACAAATATCTGCTACTTCATTAATAATTTCTGTGGAGTTATTAGCAGTTCGTTTTCATCCAATCAGAATTTCTAGTCGTTCAACATCAGCAAGAACACTTTTGTTACAAGTAATAAAACCACTTCCAGTTGTGGCGGGGGCGTCTTGAAATACGTCTTCTTCCTCTTCAGTTGGTTTCGGTGGTGTTTTTCAAATTGGTTTTGATGGTGATTTCGGTGATACTGGATAATCACGAAGTGATTACTCAAATGGTTTTGGTGTTTTTTGTTTTGGAGGTGTTTTACTTTATTTTTCTCCTCTGTTCTTGACTGGACTAAATTATCAATTACACTATCATATTCCTGATATAATGGATCATCAGCTCTAGCTTGTTCAACATTCCTGCGTATACGATATAATGATTTTTGCCATTGTTTACAATTTTTAATATCTTTAGCGTGTTCAGGTTTCATTAATGTACCTCTTTGACTAAAACTATCCACAGCAAATTCAGCTAAGTGTTGTATGTTTAGGTTATTAATTACCTTAACAGTTTCTTCATTAAATTTATCTTTTAATCCATCTTTTGGTTCAGTGGCTAGTGCTTCAGCACCTTCTTCTGCCTGGTCTGCATCTTCAGGCATTTCCAGGACTGGCATCGCAGCAACTATTTCTTCTGGAACTTTTTCAAGAATCTTTTTTGTTTCCTTAGTTCTTTTTGCTATTTTTTCAGTTGCTTCAGCTGTTTTCTCTAACACAAGCTGAATATCTTTAGTGGTCTCCGTGATAGGTTTAAATAATTGTTTTGTATCCTCCTCAAATTCACGTTGAGATTCCTGACGCGATTGTAGTTGTTGCTTAATAGAATCACGAACAGGTATATAATTTTTAATTGCCTCTAGTCGCTCTCTAGCTAATTTAGCTGAGTGTGGTTTTCCAATGCTCATAATTGATAATATTTATAATGGCCGTTTAATGTATAGCAGCAGAGAGGGTGAAGGACAACAATTGAGTCGCTTTACGAGTAAACAAAATCACCTTACAAAATCATAAAAATACCTCAACAAAAATAAGCTAACCAAAGATTTTATTATACGATTAAATACATAACCGTGTGCAAATAAAAAAGTTAGAGAATTTGGTTTAGTTCACCCTCTCTGCTGCTCGTACTTAAAGATTTTAATAAAAACGCAAACTCGTTGTAGGACGATGACGGTGATAATGCTATTGCTTTTATTAAGATATTGATGAATCCATATCCGTAGATGAACTTGACAGAAGAATTAATAACTGCGTAGTAAACTATGATGTAATGCTGGAAAAACAATTTAATCAAGCTCTGATATTTTCTCGAGGCAGTCACAAAAGTACAGATGCTATTTTAGATATTCAGCAATATACACAAATGCCGGTAGAGAACTAATATTTTCGTTATTTTTAATGGAGTAGATAATGATACTCTACAAATTATTTATTACACCTGGTGGCACAAGCTACCCCAAACAGATTAATAGCGATATATTTACATAACTTTTGATCACGCTCTCGCATATATGCTCGATAAAATATTTAGCTGACACCTTAGAGGGGCTGGATGAGCGCAATTGATTGACCAACGAGTAAACGAGTCGCATACAAAAAAATACAAACATCAACGATAAAGTAACGAAATGAACTAATCCAATCGGCATGCCTAACAAAGTCAAGGAGTCGTGGTTAGAAGAATCGGTTTAGCATTATTGATTTTATATTTCACTTTCTCAGAAAGGTTTAGTTTCATAAAATGGTGTCAAGCAAATAGTTTGTTCATCCGCTGATTCTCAGATATAAATATAAATAATATGGTTCAGTCCAATCAAGCTCCTTTTAAGTCAAGTATATTCTCACCGCATTGAATATCTGAAAATAACTTCAATTAAAAATCCCAAACATATCAAATTGGGACAGTTTGACGCTTTATATGCGACGTTTGATGACTGACAACGTTTCAGTTCTGCATTTTAAGTGTAACAAATCTATTACGAGGTCATCTTTAGATATTATCTCCTTATTTAATACATACTAAAACACTTAATTGAGATGGTAATCATGTTCTTGATAGTATTTTAGACGTTTTATGCCAAAATGTCTTTGCTATTTTGATATCTTATCGTTTGCTGCTCTCCAATATACCTTACATTTCTGTTTGATTCGTACAATGGTACGTTGTTTCTGATCTTATATTGGAATTCTCAAATCATGGTAGCAGATAAAATACATTGCAAAATGGCAAATTCAGCATTAAACGTCTAACAAAATTTATCCAAATAGTAGCTGTAGCTAAATTAACAGATATTCAGGCATGCATTGTCGGAATCACAAGCTGCCCTGATTAATTCGGCTTGGAATCATTGCTGTGTCCTCTAGAAATGTACTTATATCCATTGTTTCGGCATGAAAACCAATGCATGTAACCAACAAGTCACTTAAAAATATAGATTCGATATGTTAAACACGAGTGCTTTGGAATTCAAGTAACACGTTTACACTAAGTGTTTTTGCAACTTTTAAAATTTACAGAATAATTTTGCCCCAATGGTTTTAGACATAAAATTTATGCTCCTGAAGATGTTGTCAAATATAATATCGATTTAAGCCAGCATACTATACCGGTAAATGCGTTAAAATAATCGGACCTCCTATTAGTCGGTCATCAACACTTATGTGATTGTTTCATACTTGGGTATTCATAGTAACTTTATTGAGCACAGCATAGGTTTGATAAAAGCTGAAATGATACCACCGATGTTATTTTGGTTATTTATCGAAGATACGAAAACACTACAATCTACTGGAAATATATACATAGACATGAGCTAGTTGTCTTCGTTTCTGACACTGTTTACTAACGTTTTATTTTCAGGTAACAGTGAAGATCTACAAACGCTCATGTGTAATTAAAAAAGAATATTGCAATATTTATAATAGAGTTAGTAATATTGCTGAAGCTAAATATTTAGTCTGTAGAATTGCGGTCCATTAAGAAAAAACTTTGAAAGGAGTATATCAGGGAGTAATAATGATGTGAAACTGTTATGATTACAATGCTTTTGGTTTCAATAGCAATTTAAAATTCTCTTACTCTCAAATACATATTGGCTGATAAAGCCAATAAAATATGACAAAATATGATGGTGTATGAGGCAAATGTGATGAAAATTATGGACGAAAGAAATCTCATTCATAGGATTCATATACTGTTTATTACTTTGCCCCATGTATAAAAATTTATAGAAAAGATAATACGCATTATATTTTAGATTCTCTCTGTAAATTAGACAACAAAACAATAAACTTATAATGCAATATTTGTTCATGATTTTATACAGAGTTCCTTTTATGTGAAAGATAGGATACAACATTGTTTTGCGTAGAAAGAGCAGTGTATTAAAACCCATCAACCTAACACTTAATTAATATAACAAGCACACGAAGACACTTAATTGTTAATGCATCTAAATAGCTTTATTGATCCAAAGAAAGGACCAGACTCCAATATAAAGCATAATATGAAGATTGGAGAAAATTTTCACACAGAAGCATTAGTTTAATATTTATACCTTTGTTCCTTTCCAGTAGTGACTTTGGCAGCATCAGACAATGTCAGTGACGTATTAATTGTATATAGGTCTAATAAAATAACATAACATTTTAGTTGGCCACCTTTCCTTTACTCTAGTAAGGTGATATGTTGCTATCATTTCTGAATCTTCTCTTAAGCAATTATTGCCTTCGTTTTCAGTGTAATAAAATATTTACCTTGGTTAAAGATGTCGTAATAAAAAAGAAAAAAAATCTCATCATTGCATGTGAAAACCAGATTGACAAAACGTTTGGTGGCTTCTTTTCGTCTGATGTATTAATTTGTATATGACTTTATACGTGTGGTGGCTTTATTCAATTGATAACTTTGTCAATAGAAGAACATTAGAAACTAGAAATGCAGACAACTAATTCCAATGTTATGTACATACTCGTTGTGTTCTCGGTCTTGAATATCCTTCGGATATCATTTAAAAGTTGCTGAATGTGTTTTTATGATTTCATTTATTCGTTTGCTCGTTGTATGATATCATATTAGTATTGCACATAACGAACCACACGTTTACTATTCAGTTATAACAGAATTTGTTGTTTGGATTTTAAATACACTTGGGACGACTTTTTTTGCTATTATAGGTACGACTCTGATTATAATAAAGATCTAAAAAAGGACTTGTAATGAACGAACGCTTACATTGGTTGCTCATTTTATATACACAACAAAGATAAATATATAATTCAGGCATATGTTGTTGAAATAGCGCCTTAATTCATGACAGGGTAGTCTATTAAAGAACGCTCTGATCGTTATGTTCTTACAGTTTGAACGTATTGCTCATCTTATCCTATTTGGAGAGTTATCTGTAGTTATAACCCACCATCTAAATATCGGTTATGCAATGATTTGCATTTTGTTACAAAATGATGTTTGCAAGCTTTATATTATCGGTGTGAAAATGACCCTTAATATACCCCAATGTCATTATGAACTATTGCGGGTATCAATACTCACAAAGAACGCACATTGCTGTAGGTTGATTTGGGCACCATGAATGAATAAGTCCATTGCATAAACAAAAGTCAAATGTTCCATCACCTGCATGCAAATAATCCAAAATACGTTATATGTAATTTAAAATTAAGTGAAGAAAACTATATTTGAGAAGAGATTTATTGGTGATGAAGCTATCGTATCGTAGAGAGAGAGAGAGAAAGAGAAAGAGAGAGAGAGAGAGAGAGAGAGAGAGAGAGAGAGAGAGAGAGAGAGAGAGAGAGAGAGAGAGAGAGAGAGAGAGAGAGAGAGAGAGAGAGAGAGAGAGAGGCGAAAAATGACTGATAATATATAACCAACTTTGAATAGGATAGCTTGAGACATGAGAATATTGGGGATGCAAATTTGTACGAATGCAACGAGCACACCCTTGGCGCTTGGATATTGCGTCCGAATAATCTGAATTATCAGAAAATGCATATTTTACAATTCTAAACGTCTATGATTTTGATAACCACACCGTCCTCCAGTGTCATTGCGTACTATTTCGAACAGTTGACACAACAAAAATCATCAAACAAATGTTAAAGATAAGAGGTTGTAAAAACTGTTATTTCTTATTTAAATATAGATATGTTATCTGCAGGTTTTGCGCAAAAGTTCGGAATTGATAGTATAGAGCTATCCTACGAATACGGCTTGAAGTCAATCATCCGATCTTATTGGACTTATTAGCAGGAAAACAGTCAGAGATGAAACAATTTGGGAACATAATTATGAAAACTCATAACTCTGGGTAATAAAGTTTAGATTTTATATAACAAGTAAGGCATGAGAAAATAAAACTCGATACGTGTGACCAAGCCAAAGTACAAACGGATGAAAAGTATTGATTTTTTATACACATTCTTACGAGGATATGGAACGGCGATGTTTAAGTTGTTTCTTGCAATCGAGAAGTTCAGTTTCTTTTTCTGCATTTATTTTAAAAAACATAAGACATGTTAGGTTTCATTGTCAACTTTATTCACATCCGCAATAGCATATATATATACATATATATATATATATATATATATATATATATATATATATATATATATATATATATATATATATATATATATATATATATATATATATATATATATATAGATACAATAAACTGACGACGAACAGTACGAAACTAGTAACTAACTAGCCTAAGCGCTTTCGACTCTTAATGAGTCTTTTTCAAAGGCAAATACAAAACATAGTTACGACAAACAAATATACACAAAAACGTTGCGTTTGTAAACCTCTACATTTCTATCTTCACATGTGCTAAAACTATAAATACAACCAGCTTGTATAGACTAGTTGCGGAAACTGAAAACGTTGTATAATTCCCTAAAAGTCTAAAAAGACTTGTAGACTTTTAGGCTTGTAGACTTTTAGGGAATTATACAACGTTTTCAGTTTCCGCAACTAGTCTATACAAGCTGGTTGTATTTATAGTTTTAGCACATGTGAAGATAGAAATGTAGAGGTTTACAAACGCAACGTTTTTGTGTTTATTTGTTTGTCGTAACTATGTTTTGTATTTGCCTTTGAAAAAGACTCATTAAGAGTCGAAAGCGCTTAGGCTAGTTAGTTACTAGTTTCGTACTGTTCGTCGTCAGTTTATTGCATCTATTTTAATTAATCCCTGACAAACGTGATCCCTTGGTGGATCCAGTACGCTTGAGAGGGTTGTTATTCGCCATATGATGTGTATTCTTTATATATATATATATATATATATATATATATATATATATATATATCTATATATATATATATATATATATATATATATATACAGATAAGGCTGAGATCTAAAGCACTCACCGTTACGGATCACTGCCATCTCACCTCTGTTTGCGTGTCATCGAGTATAAGATTTGGCGAATGTGGATATGTGCGAAGTAGCTTCTCGAGGGTCGATGGTTCTTTCCGCGGATTTCCAGGTTTCTTCCTCCAACATTAATACTCACCGCCATGTATAGCCTATAATGTGCTGAAAAATGTCATTAAGCCTAACAGCAACATATCACATATTTTATTTTCTGCAACAAATTAATCATTTGTTCTAGATGCAGAATATTTACCAATAGAGCCTTCCATATGTTAGCGAAAATTGGATTAGCTTTACAAGGAAATTACTGTTACGAATTTCATAATTTTAGTGACCTGTATTTATTGAACCACATGCATTTTGTGTATGTAGGTAATCGAAAACGCAAGAAACGTTGAATGAAATTTAAGATTGTCTTATTATCATTGATCAACCGTATTTATATTTCCACTATTTAGACTATGGTATTACTAATATTTAGCAGGGCAAAATATGACAAGGTAGAACGCTATCAGCTTGGCTATTTCTAGTCATGATTAATGACCTAATATCCTTGCTAGAATTAAAAAATCTCATAATCCGATCAGTCAACAAAAATACACTAAACTTACAATTTGATCTTGATGAATCAAAAGTATATTTCATCGACAAAAACGTATGCTCTTAAAAAAACCACAAATAAAATATTTGCCTGGGTCCCGTCGTTGTGTGAGCGGTTAAGTAAAGTTTAGTATCTATCATCGTGATAATGAAATATTTTAATATCAATACATCAGCCAACCATTATTGAAGTAATGAAGCATTAATAATTGGTGACAAGGCATAAGTAATATATGAAAAAAGTCACTTACCTTGTCGCCTTGTACTTATGTCCTCCCTCTTGAAAGTGCCTAAGAAGAAAACTCCAAATGCCTTATATACTGAAAAATTTGCGTGGCCGTTTTCTTGAAATGTACAGTTGAGTTTGCTGTCAAATCTCCATGTTTTATTTTGCTGACACATCTCCATGTTTTGTTTTGCAGCCATATCTCCATGTTTATTTTATTATGCTTATAAGGGTTGGCTGAAGTAGAGTATTGATTTTCTGACTGTGTACATGAGGCAACATCTTACAAACAAAATCCTATAAATTGTTTTAAAGGTTTTGCTGATATATTGATTTCCAGACTGCATACATGAGACAACATCAGTTGCAAACAAAACATCCGGTAGATTTATTGTTTAGTCTTTTGGAAGAGTGGTTGATTTATTTATTTAATAAACAAACAGATAACAGAATGATTGATAATTAATTTTGTTTTACCTGGCTGTGAAAAGTGTTAGTAGTAGTAATAGGAAAACCTGGAAATGGAATGGGAATTTTGATTTGAAAATTTATCTGCGCCAGAACCAGCTTTTTAGTTTTTAGAAATCGTTTGGGTTGGAATTTTAAGTTTCTGAGAGGGTAATTTGTAACTGTTCAGAGAGTGGGGAGGGGGCGGGTAGGGGGTCGGCGCAAAAACCAGCCTTATAACTTACTACTACTTTTGCTTCTTCAGCAAGGTTAGTAATCGTAGATTTGCCTTCAATATCCTCTTGGGCAATACTAAATAGATTCCATCATAATAGTTATATAATTAATTAAAAGCCCATAGCGTTATTTTACCTTTCATAGCAGATATTACTAGAAAACTAGCGAGTTTTTGATTGAGAGGTTTAGGTATATAATTTTGCATGAAAGAATTTCACATCTGCCAAATGCCGTTGCTGCAAATCTTTTCTCTTGTAAGCAACATCATGAACATGAAATGCTTGATCAGTCTTATTCTCTGGATGCTCGCCTGGCTTGGTTGATCTTGATCTCATATCTTGATCTGATATCAAGTCAAATTCCAGAACCACAATAATTATATCCAGGTAGGTGTTTACCACCAGCGTATTTAGACCATGGAACTCCTGGCAATTTCCCTAATGAAGCGGCGATACCTCCACCTGTCTTTGGCGATGAGATATATTTATATTTGAGTGTGCCACATTTTACACATTTACCTATAAGTGCACTTTATTGTGCTGTTATTGTTGTGGTGTTTGTGGGTATTTTGCATCTGACATAATATAAACTCATTATTTTTATATGGATATAACTGATTTTTGTACAACACGAAAGCAAGAACCAGTAAAGCACCATATAGCATTACTAAATTAGATAAGTATGATTATAATAAGTCACTCAGATATCTCATATTCATGGCAGTTTTGTATTTGATACAACTTTAAGGTTTCATTAGCACATCAATTATATATTATTGTATCTGCACAATAACAGAAAATTCCCACTTAAAAATAAGTAAAATGCTATCAAAATATTGATATAATAGCTTGCAACAGTTTTAGCCAGTCTAATCCATATTCAAAAAATTCCTCACCACCAACAAATGTTCATGTATTCCTTTTCTCCAGTTTAATCTTTATCCACAGAGGGAAGAATAATTATCAATCGAAATAATTTAGGCAGATGTAAAGTAGTTTAAATTTTGTTTTCTTTCGTGTGAAGTGAGTATTGCTGGATATTTGTTTTTTTCAGTAATATGTTCTTCTTCCTCCTTTAGGTACGTTTGTAACATCATCAGGACCATATGTATCAGCAGTGCAAGAATGTATCGGCCGGTGTTAGAGAGTCAGTTTTCATCGCGTCTTTCTTTTCTATTCCGTTTATTTTGGATATTTCATTCTTCCTTTCTTTGTTCCTTATATATGGGTTGGTCTTTTTTGGGGGGGTAGGGGCTCGGACTAGACGACCACAATTGAACCAGACATCTTTAATCTTTACGTCAAAATACTGAATTTTGCTGTGAGATAGTTTTCCAATGAGCGATTCCATCCTCAATCACACTCTCGTAAACTTAGCCGTAGATTCTAATTAGCAGGGTAAAGATTATATATGTCTATATTTCTCGTAAAATAGTTATCTGCTTTAGATATGTTTGTTTTTCGCATACATAATTGAGTACTAGTCTTACCCATTTGTATTGAGTTTGAACATTAAGTTTGACGTTGTTGATGGAAATATATTTTTATAGCCTTTATGGTCTTGTGTTTATTTGATGCAAGCGTCAATAACATACATTATTTGAAAGAGCACATGTGCCTTATTCTGTGTGGGTGGTTGATCTAGTACACTTCATGGATGGCATCAAACAGAATTAAATGTTTCAGAACGCATGAAATGTACCTTATAAACCAGGCGTTGTAGCAGAATTTTACTACGATAAAAATTATGCTCATTTCACATACTACGATTCATTTATTGGACATCAGTTTGATAACTGACAGGGAAATATTAAGAGATGTGGGTTAGGCGTTGTTCCATAGGGGACAAATCGTCCCTATGAGACTTTCGGGTGTTTGCTCTTTTCCTCTGAGAAACATGACAAAATAGTAGTTTACTTAATCACCATTTTCTTCTGTGCGTGTTGGTGTGGGGGAAGAAGTCGATTCAGCACGTTAGAAAAAAAAACTTGTAAAAAGAATGGCGGCCGGATGAAATACATCAAGATCTTTATAATGATAAATGTGTGCATATGCTGATTTTGTATTATTGTTTTTATGTTTGGTCCTTTTCTTCTTTCTCCGTCTATTTTGGGTACTTCATTCTTCATTTCTTTGTTCCTTATACCTTTTGTATTTTGTTATCTATTTAGGTTTGTACCGGTTTATATGAAACTATCATAAAATATGTTGCAGTACAATTTGTGCATATGCTGTCCATATGTAAATGTGTATTTCAGTTATAATGTGTACCTCAAGCTTTCGATGCACTGTTTATTATATGTTAAACGCTATCAACGTTAAATGAAGTAAATGGTATTGTATCATTGCAAAGATGTACATTAGGCGCAGCTAGCTGAACGTTAACATTGTATGGACTAAATAATCTAGTTACAAGGTATCAAGATCGAGCTTATTGAGCCTTCATTTGAATTATTCGTTAAGTAGGTATTATGTGGAGGCCCCTTAGCCTAGACTATTGTTATATTCATGAACGAACCGTAGCTAGGTATGCAGTAAGTGTCATCTACCCGTCTTGGTGAAAGAACAGCCCAAATATGATATCCTTCCTGAATCGGCTAGGTAACAAGCGATGAAATCACTAGCTCACCGACAAAAGAGAACATGGACGGATACGTGTGAGGGGCATTGCAAAAAATTAAAGACTGTTATAATTACATTGAGAATAAAAAGAAAACGAGAAATATATTTGAATGACCATGTTATTTTTTCTAATACAGTGCTTAGTTCTTCTTGAATTGAAAATAAATATGTATCTCACTGTCACTCTAACCGGTCGTTAACTGTACAAAATTTGTAATTATGATACGTGACTTCTAAAATGAGTTACGACGGGAAAGATCTAGAATATATATATATATATATATATATATATATATATATATATATATATATATATATATATATATATATATATATATATATATATATATATATATATATTGTATGTATGTATGTATTATGTATGTATGCATGTGTGTGTATGTTTGTATGTATATATATATATATATATATATATATATATATATATATATATATATATATATATATATATATATATATATATATATATATATATATAGTTAAAAGCCAGGGGTCTTTTGCTTGACGGAGCGGTGTCAAAACTCCTGGCTCGAATCCCGCTAAAAGTCATATGTTTACCCTATATTTACAAAGAGTTCTATACAACTTCAGTTGTAAGATGGAAAGCCCGACGTGTCCATTCTATACATAAATTTTGCAATAATCAATACAAGACCACAATATTTACAACTTGCAAATTAGCCATCAACCGCACATCCTCACAGTCTCTCTACATTATCTTACCGTTCCGCTAGTAATTCACACCGTAGAAACTGTACAACTAGTACAACTATCCCTAACACGGGGGACTATTTTAACTGCCCACCTGAGGCCAGTCGATCTTCCGGTTCAATACACATCACACCAGTAAACCTACATCACATTTGCCATTATGGCAACACAAACGGTATCCACCGAGTCCTTTCTCATTTATCCCATTTTTACCGGTTTCCTACCACAAATACTGCCGCTGCAGTCACAACACCGATGTTCTTCATTATGCTTAATAAAGTGCTACATCACGACAGGGAAAGTCATGCGGATTGGGTCTGAGTTCGCTACACATTGGCCATGGCATCTCAGAAACTCAGTGAAACGTTCTCTCGGTGACGTTTGCTCTTAATAATTGACTAATTATTTGGTGCTAAGGGATATTTCCCATTGCACTGAATTCCAATAATCAAACATTTAATCCCACAAACGTACAAATTGTTTAAACTAAATGCGCATTTCTTTAATTTTATTATATTTTATTATTATTATTTTATATATATATATCACAAGCAATTGCATTTAAAATTTGCTAGAGGTTCAAACGATGTATTAAATTTTAAAATTATTTATTATGACAGGCTTGTAAAATGCATAAGATTGGACTTAATAGGTAGGACCCACACTGTTTCAATACACAAAAGCTAACTTAAGTGCATATTCAATTCAGGAAGTCTGTGCCATTCGCCATGGTGACGTATCTTCTATTCAGTGTGCAAAGCAGTTTGATCAGCTATAATGTCGATGTATTCGAAACGCGGGAGGAAGAATATGAAGCCAACTGCGAACCAATTTCACCAATTGTGCACTTGTATTGTTCCAATTTGTGCATATGATGAAGAATAGGTACAACGGAATACGGGGGCAACTATGTAACCATATACACCTTCTCTTTACATGACATATAACTTACTTATAGGACATTATCATCTCGTCCTGAGCTCGCATCTATCCTCTGTCAACAGTATTTTTATTATTTGAGGCACTTTTATAGGTAAAGAGAAATTATCTGTGTCCTTGAAATATCGTTTCTCAAGTAATATCTTCTGAAAATATGAAATATATAGTTTCATTCTGTGAACTAGCTGTCACATTTTATTCAAGCCTGTTTGTTCAGGTGATTATGATTCCATGGATTGTTAATAATCTGTTCATAAGATTGAGCTATTAATTCGGATATTACTACACCAGAATAGCAAGTTTCATACATAACTGAATTGATCCTGAGCTCGGGCAATATTTATTATAATCGACATCACCGGCGACAATCACTTAAGTTCAATTTTAATCACTTTAGTAGTTATGTATGTTGTTGTTGAAAGAATGGTTTGGATATGGACTTCGTTACCGTTTCCAATAATAATAGATCAGTACTGTTACAAACTGATATCGTATTTGCCTATGAGTATTATCCGTTCAATATAACCTTTATTGTTGATAGGAGTTGGCATTGTGATTTAAAGTTGTTGGCTATTACGTTCTTGAATTAATATTCTCCTTTTAAATACATACGTGGGCAAGTAGGTAATCAAAATAAACTATACTAGCCAACACAAAATCAAGAACTTTACTCTCTTTGTAAATATGTTTTCCCGCACGAATCTCCCCAATATAAGTACAAGGTGTGACTTGCATTTTTCTTTGTAGGCGAGTACGTACCAGTGGTTTTTGTTTTGTTGTTCTTGGAAAAGATCAAACGTAATATCGAAAGTACAGAAATATTGTATTGGAAACGCTTGTACTTCATGTGCTTGCCAACTACACAGAGGAGTTCGCTTTCGCAACGACATATTGGAAGAGTAACTTTTCTAATGTAAATTCTGATTATCAGTTTAATGTTTTTTTTATGCATCTGTTTCCTAACATAAGACATTAATGTTTGAAATGGTATTCATCAAAAAGTCCCTATGTTTATCTAATTCAGCTGGAACTCGGTAAAATTCAAGAAGGTAGGTAAATAACTGTGTAGCTAAAAAAACACTGCTTTCTTGTTCTTTGTACAATTCATCAGTCTACAGGGTAAGTGGGTGTATGAATACAAAGCCACTTATGAACCTCTTATCACTTTTGATATTGTGATTTCCTCCCATGTGCAAATGTTTGTACGTTACCTTATCCACCCCTTAACCTCAGGTCAAATCATTAAAATGTGTAGTAATGTTCGTTCTGAGGTCACCAATGTCAAACTAAAAAATACTGAGATTACAATATTATAATAAGAATAGAAATTGTCTGCACTTAGGGGGTTTGCTTTATATTTCAATTGTCTTTGCTACGAGGCTCTAACTAATGATTATTTATTTGGTTGTTTTGTGCCAATTGAAGCCTTGAAACTTGCGAATAAATATGTGTGTATGCTCAGGATAATCATACTAGACCCTGCTATATGATTAATCTCAATTCCACATATGACCGATACATTAAACTATTATTTAGCACAATATATTTAAATATTGTTTGTTGTTATTTGTGTCTATATAATCAGATTGCATCAATGTTATAGTAATATTTATTTATTTACTATGAGTACGCTTATAAATTGGAAAATAGTGGACATGTGCGATGAAAATTAGGACCCAACGCGAAATAATACACCGTGAATCTACCTCCTGTAATTAATTTATAAGTTATCCAATGTCAGAAGAAGCATTGACGAGATTTGCTTGTTTCACTACATGTACGTGCACATTCGTAAGAGAACATTAGTCAATGCCACAGAAAATGGCTGTCCTGGAGTTCTACAAATCTTCCCTCAATTGCTGATTCGTTCACGAAAATCTTTTGTAAGGTATAACAATATTGCGTTATATGTATTAATATAAAATTATATATTTAAGCTTAACCCAAATAGATCATTCTTAGTTAAAATATGGGACTTATGTGTGTGCATCTGATAGCGTGTGGAAAAAGATAGGTTGTGGTAAATATTATTTTTCTTAGAACCGATTATGCGCAATGCTGCAATTGACATTTTGGGACCTACGTGCCCTCTACAGAGAGATTGGTGTAATTGCACAAGCATTAAATATTCTCAGAAGAGGATTGTTGAAAACATAGTTTTATCAATATGACATTTTACATTGTATGGCATGCATGACACTATCTGCATGTTAATGATGCGCACATTTGATTTGACATAGGGTGTGCTTACAGGTTGCACGTTACAGTCTGAACAAGAAATCGTCGCAAAATAACATGTTAGTGTTCAATGAATAATACTGATGACTTTGCGTAATTTGCTGTGTGTAGGGCAATTTAGTATAAATACATATGCCTTACCGTATTCATCCTGGCTTTTGCTGAATTTATTACGTGTTATGTGTCAGATATATCCCCAAAAAAATATGTGGGGCGTGGGGGTAGGATAATTGTCAGTACTCGGAACATAGATGCTTGCTTTAGAGGCAAAATTCATCATATAGGGATTTCTCACTGGGGTATAATAAATTATATAATATCTTAATTTCTATCTTTGTGTGTGTTGGGAAGCATGACTAGCAGCAGAGAGGGTTGGCTCATCTCAATACTTTTATCTGACGTAATTTTGTTTGTTTTAGGTATGTTTATTTTATGCGATGCTCACTAAATATTGGTCGTTCACTCTCTCTGCTGCTATAAATTAAAAATCAAAAACCAAAGATGATATATAAACTTGCACGATACCTTCATCTTAGATCATGTAAATTTATCGATATTCTAATTATAACAGCTTGTGTTCTTGAAAAAAAGTTTTAAAATATAATCATATCCATGTCCCCTGATTACCAAGTATAATAAATATTTAGTAAAGTATAATTATTTACGCCATTAAACATAACTAAAATATTGCAGTTGTCTCTGACAACCTTTGGTATCTGTCTATATCGCTGAGTAATATAAATCACGTCCGTATTTTTTGAAGGACTCGAGAAAATATCCGAGCTGGATTGGATTGTTTGTCCATCATCATATACTGCGATGTTACTAATAAATCCATATTGGTCATCTACAGATGGAGACTCATCAATATCGGTGATAAAATCAATAATATCATTTAGTCTTCGTCCAATAATTTCGTATTCTGACTGAAATCTTTAAGTATTTCCTAACATCTTTGATCATTTACAGATGGTGCTACTAAGTATAACATTTTCCACTTGAGCCGTCGCATTATCATATTAAGCAATAATTGTGTCTTAACATGTTAGAATGTGATAACGCTGGATGGTTTCTTACTGGATTTCCTTTTTGTGTCGCTAAGAAGTCAATTATATCCATATAATAAATAATATGATTTTACATTTCGTTCCACGTAGAGCATCATCCCCCACTGTTGGTTCTATAATTTCAATGTTCTAAAAAATATGCTGTATATATATATTGATCTATGATTATATAAAGTCTCAACATGTTTTATAAAACTCTTTGCGGCACAGCAGTAATACATGAAGTTATTTTCAGATATCAAGCCTGATATTTGTAACCGATAAATTTTATCTTTGGCAATGGTTTATCTAAGCCAATGCGCTATACAGATTCTGTATTCAGGATTTTTCGTCTTTATACGGATTTATATAAAAAATCATGTATTTCTTGGTTTATAAATCTTTCAGAAATATAAAAATTAAAATTATGTGTTTTCAGGATCAGAAAATATATTACTATAAGTGTGTTTGCGTGCGCAGTATTAGACAAACTGCATAATAAATATTATAACACTTTAAACACATAAGAAGTACGGTTGTGGATTTCTAACGTGTTGTGTTATCGTACTCAAAGTCCCTGGTTCGAATCGTGCGACTTGCAAATTGCCGGCGAAGCGATATTATGCCAAAATTCCTAATTTATTGGGGTTAAGGGCATTTACCCAATATTCAACAAACAAAACACACTCTTCCACCATGTAAACACATCTTTGGTGCAATTTTCCACCCCTAGGTGATATCTTGGTGGGGTAATGGGCGACATTTGTTGGGCGTTGAATAGGATACAATCTGAGGAATCCAAAAATAAACAGCGAAAATAAGTGAGGTATTGATCTTGTGACTTCATTAAAGGGTTAGCCCACACAAGGGTCATTCCAAAAAAAAACATCGCTAGACTTAAAATAAACCTCAATAGGTTCCTGGTACCAATGAAGCCCTTTAACCATCTAAGTTTCTAAAGTTTCGGTTACGGATATTTAGAAATTCTCCTGAGGGCTTGAAAATGATGAATGTCGTTGGCCGCTAAATCGGCCTACATGTAAAACTGGGTAATCCTCTGTGTTTCTAAAGTTTCGATTACAGATATTCACTAATTCTCCTGGGGTATTGTCTATAGAGATATTCTTGGAACCTCATTAGGTTGAACTGCTATAACTCATGGACTGATAGATCGAATGTCATCCCGCTATTTATATTTTGTCATTAGATTATCAGTATATTTTCTATTATTCAGAACTATTTTTAGATGAAACATACATTTATTTTATAATGAATTCTGAAAATAGCAATGTTATAATTTCTGCCATTACAAAAATAACAACAGAAGGTATAAATGTATCTGATAATCTTAAGCCTGAAAAATATGTTATTTTAAATCAATACAATAAAGATGGAGAACAGGTACACGCTGCCATTTGAGTTTAAATTCATGAAGTTTATCAAGCAGGCAATGTTACAATCACTGGCAACAGTTACGGATAGTCAGGTAAAGATGTTTGTACCACTCTCAAACGCTAATAAAAAATTAAGTTCGAATTATCTCATTGATGCAAACGGAAAAATTATAAACTTTGATATAAGACAATTAAGATAGCGTTGTGAAAATGAACGTAATGATGAAAGTGGTGAAACATTGACTGTGGTAATGGCTGAACAAAATCTCTAGGAAAATTAACAGTTAATATATTTATATTCTGATAATTACCCCATTAAAATATTTTGATTTCAGTTAGGTTCTAATATATGTTTTTTGTTTTAAGCATTGTATCACGCATTGTGATATAAAACCCATTATGATATTATATACAGATTTATACTTAGAACTGCATTCTGCTAATCAAGAATACATCCTATTTGCCTTGTAAGTTTGAAATGCAGTCTTGAAAATAAGGGCTTATGTACACGTAAGTACAAGGTTCCTTTTGCTATGATACAGTCAACCAACCGCATGGAACTAGAGAACTGAATTTATATAATATAATAACAGCACAAACTGAGTAAACGTTTATATTAATAACAACCATATGTCTGTGAGATTATTTACTTTCACTATGTAATCTTAATTGATATTTTTAGTTCAGTCTGACACTTACACGCCTGATTGCATCTGTGACGTTAAAACGTCAATAAATGACGGAGTGATTTGAATCATTATAATATCATCTAGGTAATTAATTCAGGAATATCAGCTACAAATTTGGTACACCACCAATTGGACGCTAACACTATAGAAACAGATCCAGAAACATCACCAGTCGAATGCGGCCATGGAGATGTGGTAAATATGCTAAACTTTGCGCAGCTAAACACAGATAGCCTATGCATAACAGTGACTCCTGCGGTGTATTTGTGAGTGTAATTTAGCTGCGACCATGCACCAGGTCAGGGTGCTGTCGTGTACACGATATTGTTTCCTCGTCCGTGATTAGTTTTAACAAGATTAGTTTTTTTGAACGATATTAGGAATTCCACTAATGATATCGCTCAGTTTCGTGTTAGTATCAACAAGCATTATGACAATGGCTGGTGGAGATCCAAAACATTATTGGTAGATCTGTTTAAATTGCTATTAAAATTTCCGAACGTTTGCATGTGATTATTATAAGCAGCTCTAAGTCGTTATTGGAATGTCCTTATCATCGACGTATCTTTTAGTTGCAGCGTTGAATTCTGATTCTGGTGCTCTGATATTACTAATAACGTTTTTTTCTTCATATTGAGAAATGAACGCATGATGCCACCTCTCACTAACACATAACTGGATTCTTGATCATCAACGGAATTTTTTATGGATCTGTATCTGCGGTTGGATTTCCAAGGTGTGTAAGTTTTTCCAGACATGATAATGTAACTAGCAAATACATCGCCAGCTTTCTTAAAATAATCGTTAATTGACTTACCGGAATCGTGTATTTTACCTTGATCAGGAAGGCTACGATATTATTAATAACTGCGGAGGAAATGCGTATAAGTGCATCTGGAACTTGTATGTTTCTTGCCTTTAGTCGTCCTTGTTTATCCTGAAAAACGATGACTTCATTTTGATCCACACTTGTGATATTTAACAAAATCATCGAGTTCATTTCTGAGCCGATCAATAGTACCCAATTTAGATAAGTCGACTTTCTAATCTTTATCGCGAGAAGATTATCCATAAATATTTGTCGTTATGTTTACTAATGTATGTTTAAATACGACATCGGATTATATTAATGCACAATAAAATCAGGTGGTTGTGTTGCTTTTTTATACAGTATCAAGTACAGCCATTACTTCTCGACTACATACCGGAGGATCCGTTAACTTTTGTATTGGTAGCGTTGAGTACCAGATCATGGAACGTATCGCGTTCTGACCTCGTACTGCGCAAATATATTTTAAAACTCTGTTGGTGGCGCCAACCCATATGAATAGAAATAAACAATCCCACGTGGATCAATTGCATATGCGAACCAATGTCTACCTCGACTAGAGTTTTTATCGAGATTAATAATACTAGTTTCATGCTGCATTGCAACGGATGGTAATTGATCACACATAAAAAACTCATCTGAAGTTTTTTATTTTTAAAATTTTTTGCGGCATTAAGTCAATCAAAATTAGACATAGAAAGAATCATCGAACATTCCCCAGTCTTAGACCTTTTCCTTACCAAGAATGTGGGGTCCCTGGAAGTCTTAGACCATTTCCCGGTTTCTTGGAGGTATGTTTTCCTTATCCCGTTACTTCCTTTAACACCATTCCAGCAGCAATTCCAACAGCGCCTAAAGCAAATGATTTTGCAAGAGCTGGCGCTGGAGCTGATATTAATTCTGGTATAGTTGCGAGAAGTGGAAATATACCATCCAACTTAGCGATGTCTTTAATAGCACTCGTAGAAAGATTACGTCATATCAGTTTTTAATTGCTTGGCTTCATTGAAGTGACTATACTGACGTTCTGATGAGGATAGCTTATTCAAACCACCTGCGATTTGTTCTCACTTTAGTGCTATTTTTACCGCAAAATTATTTTTGATGATGACTGTATCTTTTGTATCTGACCAAGAGTCAGACTTACATTAACATGATGACATTATAATATTATGAACGATATAATTACACGTACTCTCATTCGTTCACAAGCACCTTCAAGTAAGATAAATATATCGCTGAGTATGACGACGAATTCTCTAATATTATCAATAGCTCCAGCATCTCTATTAACATGAGCTGGAAAATGTTTATCAACTACTGACTGTCTGGCTAAATTTGAATGCTACAGTAAGAAATAATAGGTTGGATACAGCGTTATAAACTCGAACTGTGATATTTGTAAACCAATATCCCTGTCTTGATCAATCCCTATAAATGTCAATTATCAATGAAACGCACGTGCTATATGATTTTGATCGAAATTCATCAATGTATCCTTAGTTGGTTCTTAATGTAATTTTATTCTTAAGGAAATCTCGGAAACAACAAAATTGCCAAATATCATTATACTTTCCTCTTGATCGTTTAATCGTCCAGCATTTTGTAATGCAATAAATAATGTGCCTTGTTGCAGAGACACCTTGATGGGAAGCTAGTTGCCATGTAAATAAACTGTTTATATTACTTTGGGTAGCATCGGTGGTCACTGTCAATCATTATAACAGTAATTTACCGCCTTGAATCATAAAAGACAGCACCATATCGCCAGATGGTTTCATAATCTGTGCCTTTAGGCACAAGTACAACTGTATGTTTAGCTCCAAAAATCAATTTCATAACATGTATGCAAAGCCACAGATATGTGACAGTGGAATGGCATATGAAAATGCTATTATATTGTCTTTTAACATTAGTTTAGTACTGCCAATCCTAAGTTACAAATTGCATTCATCAGTAATACTGCAGAAGTTCCTGCGTATCATTTCTTACGTCTCCCGTAGTTACGTTTCTACTTTCTGGAAAATCAGTTGGATCCTTTGCAAACATCATTGATGGTCCAGCCGTTCTTGAATAATCATCGCTGTATCGTGATAGAGCCAATATCGTTTTAGCAACATCAACGTCTTTCTAAATTGATTCAATATTTTTCAGTCAATCATAAACGTAGCGATGTCAAAAAACTCCATAATACCATTATTAACAAAACCAACAATTAATTAGAGGCGTATTCAGTATTATCTGCTCTTAAAATTTCTCCCTGTTCTTCAATAAACATCCCAGAGGGTAAAAAATATATACTTGTATCTAGAACTTGCAGTTCAATCCTACCACGCCGATCTTGAACTTGTGCATCGTAAGAATAATACTGTTAATCACGCACAGTCCTATCATTGAGTAATGGAACATACATGTCGAACGCTGGATCAAATAAACGTTTGAACATCTTTATTATATTTATTATCGTCTTACACGAAGGCCATTTCCTGCTATCAGACTAGCGGTTATATTTTTTCTGACATTGGTACATCATCCAACTTAGCTAGTTTTTGATTAGCAGCTTGATTTATTGTTTTATTACATTTGAGCACATCATTTTAATGCTGATCAATTTCACTGGCTGAGGTTGGACCGCTTGCGCTCTGCATATCAATCGTTTTAGTCTATCCCTGATTGCTGAGAATGCTTTGCTAACAACATCACCAGCAGCGTCTATACCTTTTTCACGAGCAACATCAATAGCTTTCATTCCTAGTTGCTTTGCAATCAGTTTTGCTTTGGGGATATCCTTTTAAACAGGGGCCCCGAGTGGCCGAGTGGTCTAAAGCGCAGTCCGTTACGAATCACTGCCATCTCACCTCTGTCTGCATGGGTTCGAGTCTAGGATTTGGCAAATGTAGATATGTGAGAAAGCTTGCCAGTAGCTTCTCGTGGGTCGGTGAATCTTTCTGGTGATTTCCCGGTTTCTTCCTCCACCATTAGTACTGGCCGCCATGAATAGCCTATCTTGTGCTGAAAAATAGCATTAAGCCCAACAACAACAACAACATTTAAACAGTTTCTGAGAGACATCACCTAGTCCATCTCCGTAGGTTATATTGTATGTGGGTAATCAAAAAAGTATTACTCTGACCATGGCATGTCCACGTTCAGTACAATGTATGATCATGTTATTATAATAACTGTATTTAATTACATACTCTGATGCACTGTGATAATCGTCGGCAATTCATTAATAAGGGACCGATATACATTAATGTCCATAACATCACATGCAAACAATCGTTTGGCAATATCAGCTGCTTCATTAATGATTTCTGATAAATTATTACCAGCTAGTTTTCCTCCAATGAGGATTTCTAGCCGATCAACATCAGCAAGAACGTTATTGTGGCATTAATGAAACCACTTCCTTGTGTAATAAAACCACTTCCAGTAGAATGTTCTGAACCTTAGTGTGATTTGTTACTTTCTATTTCTCATCATGTTGTTTCCGCCATTCGTTTGTAATGAGAGGAGCATCTTAACTTTCTTCTTCTTTCGTTTTGCTTCGTTTAGTAGATGGGACTGGTATTCGTGACTTTGGAGCTTGTTGTTGATTACGTTCTCTTGTTTCGTTTTTTGCTTGCTTTTTAATTATTTTGCCTGTTTTTTCTGTTCTTTACTTTTTTTAATCCTCTCTTCTTGATTGGATTAAGTTATCAATTTCCTAACATAATTCTGATGTAATGAATCATCATATTTAACTTTTTCAACATTCATACGTATGCGATTTAATGATGTTTGTAATAGTTCATTAGTTGTAATATCTTTATCATTCATGTATCATTGATTTATCTCTTTGACCAAAACTATCCTCGGCAAATATAACTAATTGTTGAAGGTTTTTAACGTCGTTCTTAATTGCGTTAACAGTATCTTCATTAAATGTATTCATCAATTCAGCATTACGTATTGTAAGTCACTTTTCAAGGGGTTTTGCTTCAGTGCCTTCAGGTATTTGTTGTATTGCTTTAGCATCAGCAATTTCGGTTGGAAATTTTCTAAGGTTATGGAAGGTTTATTTTTCATGATTGAAGTCTCCAACAAAGTGGCGTATTCACCCACACTGCTGCTTGTAGAGTGAAGTGTAATTTCAGGACATGTGATCTGTGTGCTCAGTAGTATGCTCATCTCGGTGTAAGAAGTGCCCTGAACGATAGGAATATATCAATATATAATCGTAATAAAAGTAATGCTATGCTGAAAGAACTTAAGACGACAAAACAGAAAGCAGATAATCAGATAAAACAAGATGACAAAACAGAAAACCTGACTATATATATATATATATATATATATATATATATATATATATATATATATATATATATATATATATATATATATATATATACCTTCCAGCTTCCTGAGAAATATGTCAGGGTTTATAAGAATTTGTATTATAAAAAAATTATAAAGATATACCAAACAGAACAGAAAGTGCTATCCCTGGATTCTGCGGAAAATCCTTGATAATAATATAATAGTCGGCATAATTAATAATTTAATACTACTAATATTATATATATATATATATATATATATATATATATATATATATATATATATATATATATATATATATATATATATATATATATATATATATGCTGATCACATTTACATGGTTTGTATGGCTTTTCTTAAATTTTCTGGGATCTCGTGTGGCCTTTTTAGCTAAAGCGCTCACCTTATCCGATTACTGTCATCTCACCTCTGCGTGGGTTAGTGTGTTGGGTTCGGCCAATGGTGGGATGTGAGAAAGCTTACCGGTAGCTTCTCTTGTGTCTGGGGTTTATTCCTGAGTTCTTCCTCCACCATTTTTACTGGGCGCCATGTACAATCGATTTTGTGCTGGAGAACGTGACTTATATTTTCAGGACTTTATACATCTCTTTCAGCTAGATATTATTATATTTCTTCATCATTCGTTCCTTATGTCTTACATTCTTACTTTGTTTTCTCTTAATTTCTGAACTACTTTTTCGCCACTTTTTAAACTTACATTTTTGAGTTTGTCAAAAAAAAATGTCACAGCAGAAAATGTGCATTTGCGGTGCGTAAATTATATAAACTGAGTTCACTTATAAGCCGTGTTTCTAAAACCTTCAATATGCGCATTTGCATATGATTGCGCCAGGCGATTTCTACAGTACATACGGTAAATGGTTCGGTTTCAATACGAAATTATATTCATCATTCACATTTATGTATAATGTAATTCACAGAAACAAGTACTAACAGGTTACTTTAATCTGCTGTCCTTTTGAAATGATCGTTAAGCACATTTAAGTTAGGGCGTACCTTAGGTAGGAGTACCTTAGCCTTGAATATTTGTTCTTATTCATGCATGGCCCGCCTTTAGTTATGTGATAATTCAATTCAGCTCATTGAGTAAGTTAGCTGTTTAACTACGTCATTGCCACATTCCTTGAAAGTTGGTTTAGCCATGGTTACACTTGCATTGTCGTTCTCGACAAAATAAATAGTAGAGACGCGTCGGTAACCGGAATAAAAGAAGAGAAACTGTTCTTGAACATACATTGAACAATAAATCTAACAACAGACAATTACAGATGTAATTCATTAAAACATAATTGCACCGATTTAATTTGTGAACACCCCCCCCTAGAACTTACTTAAAGTGAATCCACCATCTTGGTGTCATTCAGTATTCAAAACTTTCAATAGTCTTCGTCTTTTCATGCACATAAAGCATGGTGACAAAAATAATCGATAATTTTCAAAATGGTTTCAGTTTTATCATCGTTCAACAGAATACTGCATGTAATATGATAAGTGATCGATCCTACTTATAGGATCAAATTTAAAAACCAAAACTATATAGCCAAGAGTACACCACACAGCAAAGTAATGCAATTGTCATTGTCCGAAGAAAGTAATTACGGATAAGATATGGTGTCAAAGAGGAAATCACATATAATACCACATCTTCTAAATTGATGGTAGAATCTTCAACGTTTGCATAATTTCCCCGTAAGGTAGAAACTGTGTCAATCATAATATTAGTAAATGGGTAAATGTGACAATGCCGCAAAGCATTTAAGTGTAGTCCTAAAAGGAGAACAGATAATATATTTGATGGATTTTCGATTTTGAGTTGACAACTACTTGGTTACGGTCTGCTCTAAATGTAAGTACATATTGCTGCGATTTGGATCAAGAGCGGCTGATTATGAAATAAAAATGTGATTGTATTTGCAGGGACATATCATCTGAGTTTCTTGTCTTAGATTTTTAAGATTGGTTTTGGGGTAAATTATTGATTATAGATATACCCATCCTTTATCACATGAATGTCTCTTAAAATTTTATATTTTGAAGGTACAGGGCAGTACGCTTAAATGGATATATATTTTTATATTATATTGCCGGTTATAATATAAACTTGTATCAGACAGGATTATACTAGTTCTGCTATTGCACACTTTACAAAATTGAAAAACGAGTACGTCTATGGGTTGATTTATTAAGATATTATTTGGGATATGTTTGGTTGTAGCTTGAGACATAAATATTTATTAGTTTGATATGATTTTAAATTGCATTCTGTTTTCTATTTTTTGGTGCACCACCAGTGTTTGTTAGGAATCGATGAACTCAGAGTATGCTTTCTGTGCAAAGTTATTTTAATACAAAGTTTTCAAAGTGATTAAGTATATCATAGTCTCTGTGGTGATAGGGTTAATACTTCAATTGACAACGGGTGTGTTCGCACACGATAAGGTGGATTATGAACAATCAGTGTCGGCGAAACTATATTAAAATGATGCTTTAACAATAATTGCGTATTTTTCTCTTCCGGTTTGACCCAAAAGGCAACGACACTTAATATGCAAAGGTGTAATCCTTTACTACAGGGGTCGTGACTTTTTCTGATCTTCTTACTGACGATGTATAATGAATGCCAAGTGCTTACACCCTAAGAAGATTCTGCCTGATAGAAAAATGCTTGCTATCTACAGCACGAGAAAGAAAATATAATATTAGTAAAGTACATTATTGCTCTCAATGCTGAATGATACATAATTTTAAATAGATACTTACTTAACAGATACCTACTAACCTGTTCACACTTGTATTAATGATATATATATATATATATATATATATATATATATATATATATATATATATATATATATATATATATATATATATATATATATATATATATATAGAATACAAATCATATGGCGAATAACAACCCTTTCAAGCGTACTGGATCCACCAAGGGATCACGTATGTCAGGGATTAATTAAAATAGATGCAATAAACTGACGACGAAACAATACGAAACTAGTAACTAACTAGCCTAAGCGCTTTCGACTTTTAATGAGTCTTTTTCAAAGGCAAATACAAAACATATATACGATAAACAAATAAACAAAAAACGTTGTGTTTGTAAACCTTTACATGGCTGTCTTCACATGTGCTAAAACTATAAAGACAACCAACTTGTATAGACTAGATGCGGAAACTGAAAACGTTGTATAATTCCCTAAAAGTCTACAAGCCAAAGCGACATCTATTTTTACTTTTTGTACATATGTAACGCAGATTATATCCTGGATATTGGATTCTATACCGGTTATTCTTATAGTAAAAATTGAAGGATAATAAGATATAGAAAATGTTAAATTTTACTAGAGCATAATTACCATTTTCTAGTCTTCTTGGTTTAGACCGCTTGGTTTCAATGTTCTAAGGCGGCGTATCCAGTATCCAGTATCCAGTATGATTCCTTTTCCTTCCTGGTTTCGGAACTCCAGCTGTGGGTGTTAGCAATAGCGATAAATATTATATCACTGAAAGTGTGGCCAGGGGAAGAGAAGTGTTCTGCGACCGGGCTTCTGTACAGGGAATGGCGAACACACCCGTTGTCTTCTGTACAGGGAATGGCGTGACTGGCTCGATATTATAGTTCCGGACAAAACAGAGTTAGTGTATGTATAATTATTCCGTCTTCTCCTTAATTTACGTCCTTATTAATGCAAAAAAGAAACCCACGACAACAAAAACAACAATACAAAAATATCCATGAAACTTGTGTTTACAAAGTGACCTCAGAATCCCGGTTTCGAATTCAACGGATCATATTAGATATACATAGTTCTAAAAAGATTTATTTTATCAATTATTAATTTTATAATGAATTAAATTTTAAACGATATTGTAATCATAACGGAACATTTTTAGAAATATTTAATATGGTCACATTAGCCCCCACCTCCATAATAAAATCATATCAAAACTGCGAAAGAGTTTCAGAAATGTTTCTGATATATATATATATATATATATATATATATATATATATATATATATATATATATATATATATATATATATATATATATATATATAAATAATTCACATGCCGGTGCAAATTAGTTTGATAAAGCAGTTATGCTATTCAATTAAAATATGAACGCTCCATGAAGACTGAATACGCATACAAATATACAAATATATAAGTTAGATAGAGATGAGTTTACTTTTATATGTCACTGATAAAATAAGAAAATAAAAACAGATATTCTTATTGCCAGCTAAATCGAAAATTTTAAATGAAGGAAACACGGTACACAATATCATGAAAACTACCATTCTCTCTCTCTCTCTCTCTCTCTCTCTCTCTCTCTCTCTCTCTCTCTCTCTCTCTCTCTCTCTCTACTTGAAAGTCTTTGGTCTGACAGAAACATTGACAACTATTGATATGCATCGAATCTTCAAACTACAAGTTGGCACGTAGCAGTAACACGAGTCGTTAAAATGCCACTATACACGGGTATTAATCTGCAGTGCTACCCGATGCCTGTGATACAAATCTGGAACAATAGCTGTTGCAATACGAGCCGTATTGAACAATTTTGAATAGCTCACCCACACACAATGTTACTCATGTCAAGTTGTATTGCTTGTATTTAACTTTTTCAATTATTACTTCTAAATCGATGGCAACGGTCTATGAAGAAAATTATTTATCCTTCTCCAGTTAATGTATTTAGGTAATGTAATGGCTATAAGATACTCTGTTCCGCTTGTTGCAAATTAAATCAAGAGCAAAATTTGTAAAACTTTATCAAGTTCATACAATAACAAATACATATAAGAAATCACTCCTCTTGCTCATTAACGGAATTGTCCGGCTAAAATTAATATAGAGACTTAAATGAATCTCTCTCTCTCTCTCTCTCTCTCTCTCTCTCTCTCTCTCTCTCTCTCTCTCTCTCTCTCTCTCTCTCTCTCTCAACCTATAACAGACAGAACATTTACTGTTTGTTTCGTTATAATATTTTTTTAAAAAATCTCATTATGTGAGAGAAGACATAGTTTCTTGCTCTCAGATAGCTTGATAATATAATCATTCTCAGACGTATAACCACCCTGTTCACCACCACCACCAAAACAGAACGTCCGTCATATCATTTTAACGGAAAAATATCTTACCTGACGAGAAAAAAATATTATGGATAAGAGAGAGAGAGAGAGAGAGAGAGAGAGAGAGAGAGAGAGAGAGAGAGAGAGAGAGAGAGAGAGAGAGAGAGAGAGAGAGAGAGAGAGAGAGAGAGAGAGAGAGAGCCCACTCACTCTCCGCCAAAAACTAAAATTTGATTTCGGATAGTATATGATAAAGTTTCCTACATATATAATTCACAGGCACTAAAAATTTGATGAGTACAAGGTGCTTCTATAAAACAGTACTGCTGGTACATTAAAGTCTGATTTACACTTGGAATATGAGTATTGTTTAAAACAGTACATTATATTTCTATACGCCATATACTGATTATATTCCATTTATTGGTCATTTATAAATGAAGAAAGTCCCAAATAATAGTTTGTTCGTCAACGTAATGTAACAATACTCAATACGAAGAGATCAGGCAGGGTAAGTTTGTCGAAAAGCCTACTGCATTCATTTTTTCGTTATCGGTCTGTCTTTCTGCCTGTTTTTGTCTCAAATATTCTCAATGAAGATTGTCGAATTTTCGCAGATTACAATCCGAATTTGCATATCCAAAAGCATTGTGTTAATATGAGTTTTAAAAGGCTGTTAGCGATATCGTGAATCGATTTCCATTCCCCGAGAGTATTGCTAGCATTGGTAACAATATCGTTTGTCATTGCGCAGACCCATGGATTGTAATCAGTGAAAGTGGCCAAAATATGGCTATACAAGAGGACAGTTAATCTATTCGTATCATTATTTTAATTCATGACTAGTCACCAATTTAGTTGTAGAAAGCTTTAAAACCATTGGTATATTTAATTAGACTAACACTGACGTACTATCTAGACCTGTACCTCCACAATACATGAGCTAGTGGACATCTTTGTTGGAAAACAGATTTCACATGAGGCAATGTATTCGGCATTGTTGTGTGCAGGTATTTTTGAAGAAAAGATTACGATCATACAAATAACATCTGGTGAACATTTGATTGAAAAAATCATGACTGGCTGTTATATGTGCACACATGTGTTATTTCTAGCAGATGCGTTTACATATGTTTACTTTGGATCCCGTTGAAAATGTTACGTCACGAGGACTGACGTAGGACGAATTTCTATTAAAAACTTCTATGAGTTTAACCACCTAAATTAATATTAGCCTTCATATCTAAATGTATGATCCCGCTAGCAGTTCGTTTTCCCGGACTCATTTGATCATATCACAGATTAAATCTACATTGACACGTTTTACGTACACGGGCATTGTTTGATGGTTTACCAAAAATAACATGGTAGTAAAACGTAGCATCTATAGGATTATTAAGCCTTTTACCGGGCTTTGGCTATAAGAAGACAGAGTTACAACAAGACGTGTTTACAGCCAACACCAAATTTATCCAGGTTAATGTTTTCTCCATGTCGTCACTCCACGGTGTTAACGGCAATTGTAATGAAGCATCAATCTCATTGATTCATAATGAACACAAAATGTAAAACCATTGCGACCATTGCTTTTTCTTATCTTGAGCTGGAATTTTATCACATATTTTCTTGCGACATAGCACATTTCATTATGAAAGGAAATTCCCTGCCATTTATTTATCAGAGCAAATCAGAGCTCCTAAAAAAACTCATTACTATGTTTCATGAAACCAGATCCATATTTCAAAACTCATTTTGTGAAATCGTCCAATTTCATCACAAAAACTCACCTGTAGTTGAACATATTTTTTGGAGAGGGTAAATATTTGATCGGTTGAATGTGACTCTGCCGTGAGTAAGGATCAATAGTGCTGTGATGTTCTCAAAGATTTTAAGGAAGCATTGAGTGACAAAGAAATGACGAGAATCAAATATAGTAGTTGCAGTTATAAATTTTGAATTTGAAAAGACGAACATGGCAGCTTTTGGTTATATCTTGTTTGGTGCGTCCCCAACTGTGTAACCAGGTGATATTGCAGTGAGATTACATTGCGGCATAATCTAATTTCAACCTCTACTTAGAATGAATGCCATATCCAGATGGATGCTTGCTTGGTTGCATTTTCACTACGCACAAGAACTTTAGGCTATTCTGGGCCAAAACAGACTATATCCAGGAGCATTTAAAAGACGTTAAAGATTTTTATCGACCAGCGAAATGAAACCACACAGTTGAGAGTGAACATGATAAAGAATCTTTGATACTAGGCTTGAAATCAGCATACGGTATTTTGAAATCAGATGGTTTTAGAGATAAGACCAGTGTAGGAAAAGCGATCTGCTTTTGCATTACATGTTATGCCAATGTGGACTGGTCTCCAACAGTATACTATATTGTGGAAGGTACAATGCGTAGGATTTTTAAGGATACTCTGCGTTAATAGTATATTCTCCAGTTTGTATTTTGTAGAGACTGAAGTACTGACATTGAGTCGGTGAAGATGATGTTGTTTAAAATACATTTGTTTGACTTCGGCTGAAAATAATTGATATTATATTTGACAAATTCTGTGAGGATATCAATTATAAAAAAGGGTTGTTGAAGATGGAAGCCTTTGCCTCATACTTTTTCTATCGTGTAACGTAAAAGGTACTTCTGGTTGATTTAGTAGCCAGGAATGTGCTTCGGAGATGGATGTTTTCTGTTTTGTTTTTCAAAGTTCAATGTTGGTAACATCAAGGTTGCACGATATTCTAATGCCAAACGTACGGGTGGTGCTTGGTTTATTTTCGTATAAGGTTTTGTATTTGAGTTGAAAATAGCCAAAAAAGCAGGGTTCAGAGATTCTGCTCTTAATATGAGAGTATACTGTGCAGAAATGGATATCAATACGATGTTCGCTTCAGTCGACAGGCTTTCTCTCGAGGATGCCTTAAGTGCTCCCAGAGCGAGTCTTACTCATTGATAATGAATTGGGTCAAACGTCTTTAAATAAGCCTTCACAGATGAACCGTAAACAACCCTACCAAAGTCCTGTTTTTAGCAAATAAATGTTCTACATATACTAAGGTGGACTTATCTTTCAGCACCTCAATCAGTGTTGCTACTTTAAGTAGATCTAGATATTTAAACATTTAGCTTTCAAGTTCTTCAGATGTAGAATAAAATTAAGTTTTCTGTTGAAAATAATACTAAAAACGTTGTTTCCTCAACAACTGGATTAAGTGTTCCATCCAGATCGAGTTTAAGTTCATCATTATGTATTCGTAACTGAAAATAAAAATGCATTCATACGGTTTTTGGTTTCGAGCTTTTTAAACCGTTAGTATCGAATATTATAATATTGTTGATATTTTGCTGTAGTTGTCTCTCTAATGTATAAATATGCTTTGTTCTATAACATTTGAGGGGTTCATCAGCGTATAAGGCGTAATCGACACCTAGAGCCAAACACTTTGTGATTCTATTGATTTTGACGTTGAAAAGCGTCACAGATAAAATACTGATCTGGATCAAACTCTCTTGTTTGTGTATATCAGAGAGGGTATTGCCCACTCTTACCTTGGATTCTCTGCCTGAGAGAAAGTTTGACATGAAAGAGGGCAGACGGCCTTTTAGACCCAGATCGTAAAGGTCATTTAGTATTCCATACTTCCATGTCGTGTCATATACATTTTCTAAGTCAAAGGAAACAGCTACTAAATGTTCCAGCTTGATAAAAGTGTCGCGAATAAATGCTTTCAATGTAACCAAATTATCATTGGTGTTACGACCATAACGAAAGCCACTTTGAAAGTGAATTATTAAACTAATCATTTTCAAAAGTCATACCAGCCGAGAATTGGTCATTCGTTCTATTAATTTGCATACGCATCTCGTCAGTGATATCGGTCATATTTGATAGGATCTGCGCTATGTTTACCCAGTTTGATTCTTTCCAAATTTTTGTTACATTACCAGTAATCCATAAATCATGGAAGATTTCCAGAATTTCTACTAATAATGGTTCTGGAAGGTGTTTTAGAAACTGGCAATCTATATCATCCGGACCAACGGATTATCATGGGCCTTATACAAAGATTCCATGAGCTCCAACAGAGAAACGTTTGATTAGAACTTTCTGAGCTATTAGAAGTAACCGTGTTTTCTTTTTGTGCCATTAGTCTTCAGAAATTTTCTGAATAGTTTAAGATGATGGTTTTTTTAGAGATGTTGGAAGGAACTGAGTTTTCATTTTCCATTTAATTTGAGGATCGTGTATCAATCTTTTTATAGGGAAATGATAATTTAAAGTTGAATCATATATTTTTCGTGATGCTCTTTTACCTTCTTTAATCGTGTGGCGACGTTTGGCCCAAACAATACGTACTTAGTTAAATTTTCGGGCTTTGGACGATTATTAAACCTTTTCAGTGCTTCTTGGCTTTGTCTATTGTCTTCTTTACATTCTTTGGTGAACCAATGTTTTATGGTATTTTACAATTCGTTGAAGACACAGAATTGGATTCAGATTAAATTTCGATTAAGATCGTCGTAAAATATAACATAGAATAGGGTAAATGAATTTTGGAACTGTTTTCATGTTAACTCTACTTGTGCAAATGTTTCATATTTGGCCGAGTCGGGCTTCATTAGGCTCCATTGTGAAATTGTGTCATCAATAGAAGTGTTAATATTTTTTTCAAGGTAGAGTGGGAAGTGACTGCTCTGAAGGTCATCAGTCGCATGCAATTATGATCAAAAAAGTAGTAAGGGAGAACAAAGTGTTAAGTCAATGTACGCGAATGTATCCGTACCAAGGTGTTAAGTAAATCGGAGATTCGGTGTTATATGGACACAAATCGTGCCTAGAAATGAAGTCTTTCAAATTGTGGCCTCTACAGTTCCATTGTATGATGATGTTCTTCATTTTACGTTAAAAGTGAAGTTTTTGGAGCTCGATTAGACCGTTTGTGGAGACAGTATGTGTGGTTATTTCTTCAGAGAAAATATGGGGATGACTGTTTGGTAGGTTTGGAGCCACTTTGTGAACATGGTGCAGATTCTTCTGCATCCATGCTCTCCATGTCTCCAAACCTATTATGCTGCATACTTCCTTGAGATTTACTTTTGTTCGCTTGTAATATCGGTGGTGGGATATTATTAACTGTTTGCATAAACGTTGAGATTTTCTGTGCTTGGTAATGTTGGTGTTAGAGCGTGATGTTGAATTGGGAGGATAGTCTGTATTTGAGCGTTCTTCGTTGTTTTATGATTGGTTTTCACTACAGTGGAGAAGGACCAGGCAGGTATGCTTTCGCCTGCACAATTTTTCTGGCATTTCGGTAAAATATCTTATAGGTATACTTTAAAATATGTATTTACTTCTCCTGATTCCAATATCACAATCCTTGAAATTGGTGTGATGCTCCTTTCCAGAGCTGACTAGTTGCTATACACTCAGGAAGCTGATGAGAATGGTCGTCTCCACATCAAACACATCTGCGGCTTCTTGAGCAGCGGTCTTTGTGACGGCCATATTTCTGACATATATAGCATTGAAGTTGGTTTGGAATGTATACATCAACCTTCGCTTATCAAAACCATATTTGATCACTTTGGGTACTGATGGCATGCTAAAGATAAGTACGGTGGTATTGGTGTCAGGCAGATGGCTGTTATGTTTAATTCTTATTATGCGGACCGCTGTGACACCTTTGTTTTTCATTTCTTAGATGATGTCTTTGTCGCTGATGTTAGGCAAGTAACGACAGCAAATCACGCCTTTGGACGTATTGAGTCTTGCGTGGGCAAATGTGGTCACTGGAATATATAAGAAAGTTTTCATTCTGTTGATATTCTCTGTTTGACCCCGCCGCTCACACTCAACATGTAGGCAGCCCGATGTCGATTTTGTAACACTTTTTGATGTACCTATCGATTCCGTAATTATCATTTCAGTAACAAATAGGGATAGTGAGGCAGGCAGATTTTAATCGCCATTTGATTTTATAACCATGAAATGTGGTGAAGGCTCCACATCCGAGTCAGATAGCGTTTTCTTTCTTTTGTTTTTATTTTTTTTTAAATTTTTCTTTTATTGGTATTTTTATATTAAACACCCTTCCTTCCCACCAGCCATGTAGCCCAACAAGGGGACACTTTTCGAGTGTCATGGATATACAGTTGATATATTCAGTCCGTAAAATTACCTCCCGATTGACTCATTAAGCCATCACCTTCTAGAAAGTCTTCTACACTTTGGAAAGGGAATGATAAACGGTGGTATCAAGGGAGATACAATCCGAAAGAGATAGGGAGTGAGCGAGTACATAAAGACTTCCTTGTGGTCGGCTAGACCAGCCGATTTGTCGAGACTGGGCCAATCCCGACCACCCATCTAGAACCAGTAGAGGCCAAAGTAGTGTGTTGCATTGGAAAGCCTCTGCTCATATACCATTACCCTTTCTTCCCCCGACACTGAACGCAGCCCAATGCAAACAGGTTCCCTCTATTTAGTCGCATCTTACGACACGTATTGAGGGCACATCGCGATAATTCTACAACCCAGGATCCGAAATTGGGATAGCATATCCGGTGTGACGTTTCACGTAGATAGGTTGATAATACTGAAGATATAGAATCTTCATTCTGGTCTGTAAATGAGTTTATAATTCACTCTACTGATACTCTATTATATACTCTATTTATACTCTGATACTCTATTAAAATCAACTTAAAGAAAGTAATAATACTCATACTCTTTACGATGATGTGAAGGTGAGGATGAACTAATATTAATAGCTCTTTCAAATACAAAATCACACCACAGTGGCGACTGAGTCTGTAGTGACTTTATTGATAATCTCAAAATTTAATTGTGCATATATTTTGTTGAAGGGTTATGCAAATATTTATGGGATTTTTGTTGTATTTCTTTACGGTTTTCATTGGGCTTTTAGTCTTCATTCTTATGATGTTTGGCTCGCTTATTTTGGGTTTTAAGTGATCCACAATAACATTGCAGATGTGACATGATTCTAGAAGAAGAGAGATATAAGTCGTTTTCTTTCCTAGCAATGACTGTGAATAAACTTCAAAAGCATAGGTTGAGCCAGCTAAATATGTCATTTGTGTCCCTACAGCCCACAAGTTTTGCAACCGATGATATTATATTTTTTTACATCTATCGTTTTAGAAGATAATATTCATTTGGCTTTTATATGATACCTTCCATCATTTCATTGGGATCTAATGGAATTTACCTAATGTATTCATAAAATTAGATTATATGCTTTGGGTTTTATCCGTTTAAAATTTATCGACATAAAATTTATTATTGTTACCCATAATTTAATTATAATTGATATCATCTCTACCATTCAAGCACATACGACAACTTTCAATGGATTCGGATAGTTTTGCCTTGTTCAAAATAGTTCTGTGTGCAGGGTGTGTAGGATAACAGTACTTCATAATAATAACCTTTCAGCAGTGTCACGAGCTGCTGTGATATATACTTAAGATTATTATTCGTTGCATACACTATATATTGTTCATATAATTTGTATCGCGTAAGTTGTCACTGACTACAACTTGACAATTATTTACCATAATGTACTTGAATTGATTTCCTACCTTGAAAATTACAACTGGAATTGTGCTTGAATACATAACCTAGGGTATTTTATGTGGCCAAGACAAGACGAAACACGCTATAGTAGTCGAACATATTTTTTCCCGTGTAAACCTCCAAAATGTCTCAATAATTATTCTCTGGGTAATCGGAACAATTTTGCTTTTGTACGGGACAGGTTCCGAATGTAAACAAAGATTATGATTACCCACTACATATAGGGGATCATCTTTGTTGCAAACGTATTTGGAGAGCATACGTGTTCATATGTAAAGTTTGCAGAACTCAAGACGGAGTAATTTATTAATCATTGCGTATTCTACCATGGAGTGTGACTAATATGGAAGTGTTTATGTAATGCTAAATGATGGTAGTTAATGTTTGAAATGGTACTCATCCAGCGGTTGGTATATTTGTTTCATTCAAGTGGAGCTCGAACTATTTCGTGAAGGTATGTAATTGATAGTGTATGTTCTTGTTCGTAGAAAACAAATGGCTTGTATAGAGTGATAATGCAGGTCTAAAAATCCACATATCTATTTGTCCATCTGCTAAAAGATTGCATCATACACCATTGGAAAAATAACCAAATTGGGTACTAATTTTCTCCCTACATTGGCGTGAAATATGTCGTCCTTGATACCAACTTCTGAAATTATAGGGACGGCTCCAATATTACATGTTCAAATATAATGATGAAGACCATTAGAAAAAAGGAAAGATAATTTCCAAAGTTTAGAGCTTTCATGTATAGTTATGAAGGAAAATTTACCACATATAAAATGGAGTTTGATTGTTTGTGATACCTTCTCAACTAATGATAAGCTTTGTCACAACTTTTCTCTATGGTTATAACTTTGTTACGCGAGTAAATACTCATTACGAACGCGGCTAAACCATTACACATGAAGGTAAATATAATAATCCACTGATATTAAAAACATTAAATTTATAAATGCTATAAGTGTGCATTTGTCATAAGAGCGTGTATATACAAAATTTTGCAAAATATATAATGGTTTTACAACGTTTTGCATAAGTTATGCTTACTCTAGGAGGAACTATCGCTTTTATGTAGTTTTTGTTCTTTTTTCTTACCAAAGGAAACAATTGAAAGAAGAAGTTACAATTTGATTCTGCAAATAATTTTTTCGACAGCTGTTTTGATTACTGTCATGACGTACAATCGTTTCAATGTTTTACGAATATACGAAACGATGTACCGGCAGAATACTGTTAGTGGTTGATGAAACGAATAGTTATACCTTACTGCATTTGTATGAGAAAATATAAACGAGCTTTTCGGATGGTTATACTGCACTAACATGGGAGTGCAGTATATCCTTCCGACAAAACGAGTTCATATTTTCCCATAAAAATACAGTAACCTTTTTATTATATGCTCATTTCTTACTCTTCCCAACGCTTAAATATATAAACAAAAATACACTGCAAGAAACAAAGTAACTAAATGTGCACCGTATTCCGAACTAAATACGTAAGCGTTGATGGATCATTACACAACATTATTAATGAGCGGATAACTCCGCCCAGATAAAAATGAAGTTGGTCGCGCGCTAGACTTAATTTTCGAAAGAAAATGGTGCTTGCTCTACTTAAAATTGAAATCTGAAATAATATTGTTAATATATACGCATTGCAACAACTTTTCCATTTGATCTGGAATGAATAAGTTTTGGAATTTTTGTCGATTCATCGCAATCATTTGATTATGGTCTGGATTTTTCTACATGAAATGACTTGCATCGGATTCCAGCATCGTCTGCCAATTTAATCATTATGAATTGTGTTAACATCGGCATGTGTGTTTCTTTTCTGTCATTAAATGATTCACATCGGAATGTGGGAAAAGTATTAAGCCTTTCCATTGCAATCATCGAAAAAATGCTGAGAATTTTAATGTTTATTTCATTTTGAGTGCACTAACGAGGATGTAATCTGCCCTTGGAATACACTCGATATTACAGTACAATTTCAAAATATGTAATCAACTTTACGAAAACATGACATGGCTTATCTAATTAAGATGTACAGACCTATGAAAGTATATTTTTTTTAGGAAATTCAGGATATAAAATTGTAAGTATATTTTTGGTCAATTATATTAACAGCTAAAGAAGACAGTTTATGTATAGAACTTGCGATTTATTATGAGGACACTGTTTAGCGTCTATATCTAGCTAAAAGTTAAACATTGTATAAAAAAAGTAAACGCGGAATGTTCCAAAGCAGTTTGTATGTGTCAGTCTATGAAACATGTGCTGGTATGTGGCCGTCCAAGAAATATCCGCATTAGTTCATTCATCAAATATTGTTTACGTTAGAAAATAGTTCGGGGAATATTGCACGATTCTGACAATGTAAAGATAACGGAAAAAACGATGAACATATAATAATTATCTACTACTTTCAACTATACAATTATGAACATTATTCAATTAGTTAATAATATGCAATGATATATGCAGAAACAATCGTTTATATTTTGCAGCATACATTCATTTTATCCTGAATGTTTTCGTTTCTCCTGACACAGTCAAGCACATGTAAGCAAATTACTACGAGGCTATGCCATTTACAAACAAAGTGTGGTTCCTTGGCCCACATGTTCAGCTTGTACCTAATATGGCTTAAAATCGTGGTGCATGTATGTGACCACGGGGTGGGTGGGTGGCTAAAATGAGGATGGAAGAATGTAGCAAATTACGCAATACAAAGTTTCGAGTTTACTTTTCATGAATTACACACGTGGCCAACTTGAGAACATATCATTTGTTTGTTTTTTTTGGATAAAAAAACTTATTACAAATTTCAGGTATAATAAAATGAAATAATTTGTAACCGAAAATCAACGACATGTTTTTATACATACATACATACATACATACATACATACATACATACATACATACATACATACATACATACATACATACATACATACATACATACATACATACATACATACATACATACATACATACATGCATACGTACATACATACGTACATACATACATACATACATACATACATACATACATACATACATACATACATACATACATACATACATACATACATACATACATACATACATACATACATACAAAAATACATACATACATACATACATACATACATACATACATACATACGTACGTACGTACGTACGTACATACATACATACATACATACATGCATGCATGCATGCATGCATGCATGCATGCATGCATGCATGCATGCATGCATGCATGCATACATACATACATACATACATACATACATACATACATACATACATACATACATACATACATACATACATACATACATACGCAAGTACGTACGTACGCACGCACACACACACACACACACACATACATACATACATACATACATACATACATACATACATACATACATACATACATACATACATACATACATACATACATACATACATACATACATACATACATACGTACGTACGTACGTACGTACGTACATACATACATACATACATGCATGCATGCATGCATGCATGCATACATACATACATACATACATACATACATACATACATACATACATACATACATACATACATACATACATACATACGCAAGTACGTACGTACGCACGCACACACACACACACACACACATACATACATACATACATACATACATACATACATACATACATACATACATACATACATACATACATACATACATACATACATACATACATACATACATACATACATACATAAAATACTTTTGAAATGTTCATGAAGTAACTGCTTATAACATGTGTCTTAACCATGACTGTTGTCATTTTCATACAGGACCCGCATTTCGTTACGTGCTCAAACACCTTTTAAGCTGCTTGATTGTGTTTGTTACTGCTGCGTTATTTAAGTTTGTTTAGCCAAGGTCACACCCGTTGTGTTGTTGGCGTGTGACAGAAAAAATAAAGAGAACGAAGCGACTGCTTCACACGAAAACAATTACAGGAGTATTTGTTAAAGAAAAAAACTATGCCCACATTTAAATTTTTTAAACCTATCAGTATCCATTGAAACCGATTCTACACCTGCGTGTCATTCAGTGCTTAAATCTCGTCATGTAATCATCTCATTGTTCTATTTTATGTAGATGACCCTAAATAGTATCACTCTCCTTCAATTTATGAATGGAAAATGTGCAAGTTTCACAAGAATACCTGCAATCACTCTTGCTTAAAAGGCTGAAGTAAGAATTTAAATCGTTGCTGTGAACTACTTATTCTTGTGATATCAAACCACATATAATATTCTCCATTAATCAGAGTACATTTTGATTTGATTGCAAAGAATATCGCAATGACGAGCAAATGAAGGAGTGAGTCCATATACGGATACAGAGATAGAGCAGATGAATTACTTCAGTCAGGTGGATATAAAAAAGTATTCTCATTTGTATTAAGACGTTTTTATTGCAATCATTTTATGTTCTTGTTAATAACAAATGGGTTGAAAATTTTTAGTCGAACTATTATTCCTTTTGTACGCCAAACAGCTGCTATAAAGTAATTGTCATTTGTATAAATATAAGCATCTTAAAATAATATTCTGGATATGAGACAGAATGATACCGATGAATCAATTCAAGTGTTTGTCAGACTAATTATCACGTTATTCAAGTTGTCACCTGTATTGGCTAGATTGTATGTAGTATTGCATCAAGAGGGAAGGAGACAAATACATTTTACACGTACAAGTAATTTAATAGTTGTTTGAATCATGCCCAACACATAAGAGTGAACTAGCATTAGTCTAGCTTAGGGATCAGTATTAAGAGGTTAGTGTTAGGACTTGTCGGCTATGTCAGGATAATGTGAGTGGGTTGAACGTGATGCTACATGCTGCAGACATGATGCTCCAGTCCTAGACAACACTATAAACTAACAAAAATATTTCACTAGACTTGATGACTTCAATTGTTTTCGTTTAGAACGTTAAAGGCTTAGAACGGAAACCACTTACTGGAGTCATAAGAAGGGATCTAAAATTGCAAATATAATTAAAACGAACATTAGGAGAAAAGGAAAGAACATGTCCACAATTCAAAGCTCTCATGTGAAATCCTGAATGGAAAATTTACCATATATCAAAATGAGTTTGAATTTGCAATGTCTTCTCAGGTAACACAAAACGTTTTTACAACATTGCTGTGAGGTCATGGCTTGGTTTCGTGGGAAAATACGATTTAACAACATTGCTAGACAATTACCAATGAACAGAATTTAAATAGTCCCCTAATCTCCAAAAATATAAAATTTGCGAATGGCACAATTGTGCATTGACCATAACAGTATGTACAAAACAACAGCGTCACTTTCATAAAGAATATATATTTAACAAATTTACAATATTGTACGTAAGTTGTGTTTACACTTTGATGGGCAACAAACGCTTTGAAGTAGTTTAATTTCTTTTATATTGTCAAGAGAAACAAGTGAAATAAAAGTTGATTTTGTTTCGGAAAATACTTCATTCGTCAGTTGTTATGATTACAGGCAATAGGTACGATCGCTGACTTTTCACTGGTTTATGAATCAAGGAACAGATTTGTTTATCTGTTCTTGTATGTAGCAGATGAAATGATGAATTGTCTGTTATTTGCAACACTAACGGTAAGAACACTATTCCATTAATTAAGAATTTTCGTTTTCAATTGCAGAAACAAACGTTTCTATTGTGCAACATATATTAATTTTAGTCTGATTGTTTCATCAAGTCCGATGACACATTCATTACCACAAGGCTGTGCCATTTCCAAACAAACTTTGGTTCCTCGGACGACATGTTCAGTCTGTACCTAGAATATCTTAAAATTATGGCGCTTTTCTGTGTACACGAGATGGGGTGGGGTGGCAAAATTTTGATTGAGAATGATTATTCATTTAAGTAATATAATGTTTTAAGTTAACAATTTATAATTTCCTTTTGTATCAAAAAGAAACTATTTTCTCTCTCTCTCTCTCTCTCTCTCTCTCTCTCTCTCTCTCTCTCTCTCTCTCTCTCTCTCTCTCTCTCTCTCTCTCTCTCTCTCTCTCTCATAATAGACCGACCATTTAACCGGATGGCTTGCAATGTTAAGAAAATAGTTACTGGCTCTCCAACAGCTTGATAAAACTGATGAAGCTAGTTGGTATTCGCGTATAGCCCATCCCTAACTCAAAGAATGAATAACTATTGTGCACAAAGTGTTATACTAAAAGAAAATTAGATTTATTTGAGAGATGAGAAGCTTTCAGCTCTCAGACAACACTATTTTGTAAAGAGCACTAATACGCACACTCTGCCGAAAGATGAACTCAGAATGTCTGATAGTATGTCAACATATTACATACCTCAGAGACATGTGATTAAACATTGTTAGTACAAAACAATTTAATATGCCAGTGATGCGTGTACATTGAGGTTTTATTTACCAATGGATTATGAATACGCCAACAGTTTTGGTTTATACATTCACATTTTTCCTATAGGCCATAGTCAGATGATCTTACAGATGTTGGTCATTAATGATCTATAAAAAATTCCTGCTCACGAATAATCTAACTTCTATTTAATATCAAGACAAATTATAGTATAATTTTCCGTACCTCCTACTGCATTCTATGTTCCGTCTCTCTGTTTCTCTGTCTATCTCAAATAATCTCATTTAAGACTGCCGATCTTTCGCAGACGTTAAATTCCTGTTTTAACCTTTGTAATGGGAATTTTAAACCTGTGTTACAGGTATTGGTCATAGTTTCCAAATTCAAAATCACTAGTAGGTACTTATTTACTAGTACTGACATCCTAACTAGACAAGACTTGTATCCCGACAATACATGAGCTAGTGGGACAACTTTAGTGGAAATAGTTGCTACAGATCGAGGAACATTTATCGTCCTTGTTGTGCGGAGGTATGTCAAAAAAGACTATGATCATTCAACCATGGACTATTATTGCAAAACCATGACTGTGATTAATGATGGTTTCTATTTAGCAGATGTTTGTGTTTTGTTATAGAAAAAACTTATAAGTGTGGTTAAGTTAGATTTTATGCAATGTGTCGTGTCACCAGGACTGACGAATAATGCAGCTTATGAAAGCCTTTTGTGAGTTCAAGGACCTAAATTAATCTTACACTTTATACTCCATTGTATGATCCATCTAGCAGCTGGTTCTCCCATTGTTCAAGTAGTTCTATTCCTATCACGAATTATATCTTTGGTTTATAGGAATAAAATTATGTTCACTGTACACATTCAGCTGAACCAGTTCAATGTTTATATACGGGATATTCAGTCTAAGGTGTTTACGTTTTTTGTGTTTTGTTTTTGATGAAGCAGAATTTGCATTACTTCATTTAATAAAACAAATGTAGTAATCACATTGCTTCCAACAAGTACTGTTTACAAGTTGGATTTGATGTACATATTTTTGTGAAATACTGCTCACAGTAAGAAAACAAAATTGTGTTGTGCAACTCTTTCATTAGCATTTAACATATATCACGACAAAGGAAATTCAGTCCATTCCCACATAGGTTTGATGAAACAAGTTCTATATTTTAAAACCTCAGTTCGTGCTTTGGTCCAGCTAGATCAGGAAAACAATCTACTGTAGTTAAATGCAATGTGGAGAGGGTTAAAGAGCGACCAGTTGTATGTGATTCCACTGTGAGCGGAAAATCAATAATGATGTGAAGCTTTCAAACATTTTAAAGGAGGATCGAGTGGCACACCTAGCACCAGAATCAAATCTGTCTTCATCTGTTGATTTCTTTCCACAATCATTTACACTACTACCACTGATGACAACGATTCAAAAGTAAGAGAGTTTGTTGTGTATAGCGATGCTATGTTTAGACATCAAGCCATTTCATGTAAGAATACTACAACAACGTCGACACAAATACACTGATGTGGCCTTTTGGACACAACGATAGGCACCATACATTGCCGACACGAAATTGCATCCAATAACAACTGTTTTAGGTTTGCAACATTCAAGAAGAGACTGAGATTTACGCTAGGAATATATCGCGCCTGATACTGTAGGAACTATTTCACCGACTCCAATCAATCTAATCTATGGAGATAGTAGTGGGAGTTGTGAATTTGAATCTGAAAAGATGGACATGACAGATTATGATTATTTGTTGCTTGGTGTTTTTGTCAACTAAGGAACCAGGTGATTTGATATCGATAATTTCCGCATTACCTGTTTTTATTGCATTTCGTAATAATCGGTTGAGGTATTTGGTCTACCATAACACGTGTGATGCCTTTTAATTAACAAGAATGAACGGAAGGGACATACATATGATTTATTTATGTATGTATTGTCGTGGATAAACAATGCCTAGAGATTGAAAAAAATATTCATTTCTATTACCTTCAAAGTTGACTGATTTACAAAACTATGACTATGCTACGATTCTTTCACCAGGGGTGATCAAAGCATATTAAATGTATGCAAATACCAATAATCTTTCAGCCACAAGTTCAGATGTAGATGATTTTGACAAATATAATTATAACGAAGATAGTGATGTTTGTGTCACGCAGATAGAGATACTGAATAATTTAAAAACAAAACATATATCATTGCGAGCGCCATATGGTGTTCTTCGTCTCAACACTCCGCTTGATGATCAGGGAGAAACCTGCCATGGCCAGCCTATTCCAGTCCGTCCTATGTGCTGCAGACCCGTTGGTCCCGAAGCTCTTGTGTCTATCCAAAAGGTTATTCGTATCTTTATCCGAACCAATGTCATCACTGAGAGCCACACACTTGTTGTACGAAAACCTCTGAATCTTATTACTCCGCATACCTTAGCTGAACATCCTCAATAGCATATTCAATCATCAGAACAAAAAAAGTTTTTGAGCCTTGCAATACACTAAACACGGTCTAGACGAAATGCAATGATACACTTATTACATATTAAATAGTTTTATCATACAAGATAAATATTATAATAATCATATAGCTATGAAAGTTCGAACATACACTTATATTTTATTACATGCATCATTTCAATCAACTCAATTCTTCCGCATAGTTAATAAATGTCTAAAAACAACATTGGGTATATGACATATGTGTGATTTTCTGTAAATACTAAAACATGCAACTTATCAAACAAACATGCCACCTAATGGGGCAGAGAAAAAAAGTGGGACGCGGGGAAATTTAAATGTGGTAAATGTTTAAGCAAAATACACATACTATATATATATATATATATATATATATATATATATATATATATATATATATATATATATATATATATATATATATATATATATATATATATATATATATATATATTGTAGTGACTTCTAATGAAGTTTAATTTACATTATAGGTGACAAACAAATAAACACAATTAACTTTCCATAGATTGTCGCATTTTCCATTGCACAAAATACTTCAATCTACACGTGTGAATTGTATAATTGTCTATTTATATAGTGATTTAGCAGTGTCATACGCTTTTGTGTTATACGCTTAAAATTATTATCCACTTCATAACCTCTTTATTCTTCGCTTAAATTACATTGTGTACATTGCCACGGACGACAAGATTTAAAATGGTTTGCTTTTATGTAATTCTGTTGATTTTCTGATTTCAAACGTAAAAATGGAAATATGGTTGTCCTTGTAACTTAGCAATGGAATAATATAAGGCCAATACCATCTCAAACATTCTATAGCAGTCGTACATATTTTCCCGCATGTACCTCTAAAATGTACATACTAGTTATAGTTTACGTAATCGGAATCATTTTGCTGAATGTGGATTTTATTTCTGGACTCGTTCAAACATAAAATCGAAAGAAAAGAAACATTACCTTTGCGCACTAGGCATATGATTTCTTTGTTGCAACTATTTATTGGGAGAATACTTGTTCATAATTAAATTTTGAAGGTCTCAAGAGGGAGTCTTTGGTTAAGGAAGTGTGATTAATATGAATTTATTTATTCAATACTGACTTAAGTGTATTCATGTATGAAAAGGTACTCATCGAGTGCTTGATATATTTGTTTCATTCAAGTAGAACACGATATATTTCCTGAAGGTAGATATTTCTTAATATATGTTCTTATTTTGCTGGTGGACAAATATATTGATAGCGTGATACCCCCTTTCTGGACATCCACATGTCCATTCGTCTGTCTATTAACATATTTCATCCGAAACCATTGATAAAATAGGTAAATTATGTACTAAAGTTCTCTCTGCCGTATTTATTTGTACGAAGGTTGTCATCCTTGATTCCACTTACTTTAATCTCAGGAAGCGCGCCAATGTTACATTACAAAAACCTTAAGAGAAAATGTTAGAAAATAGGAAATCAATGGACTGCCATTCAATGCTTTCACATCTAGTCTTAAAGATAGAAATTGTCACATGTATGATGTTGCTTGGATTTGCAGCTTTTGTACTGCCTGATTACCGTCTGTGGTTGATGAGACGAATATTTATCTCCTTGGTCAAATGTCAAGGTAAGAACATTATTTAATTAATTCATATTTAATAATTAATTTTTAATATTAATTAATAATTAATATTTAATTAATTCATTCTCATTTTAGTTGTAAAAGTATAATTTTTATCAATACATAGAGGATACTTTATGGCTGATTGTTGTATCATTTCTGTAGACGCATTTGATCACATTTAAGTCCCATGCCAAGAGGTAGTGTTTTTCCAAATGGATGACAAGTTCAGTTTGTACCTAAAATGACGTAAACGTTTGTGGGACCTTAGTCCAATTCGTATTAAATTAATTATAGTAATACACTGGGTGGGAGTAGAATCGAGAAAATGTGCTATATATTCATGTATCCAATTTTTTCGGGTTTAGGCCTTGTTGCAATCAGCATGTGCTCAACTAAATAACGGATGATTTCTCCTTATTGGCAAAATTATATTTTAAGCTCAAATATAATAATATGAAATAAAATAAAAACATTTTAACGACAATTATATTCTGACATGTATACATGTCGATATGCATATATGTTAAATAGGAAATATGAATTAAATGATAAGTAAATCTTGGCAATTGCAGATTTGGCCAGATACTAGTGATTTTATTATGTTTAATATAATAATGGTGATGATGGTATTTAACAGTTCAATACTAGCATGTGCTTCACTGAAACTAATGTATGGGAATATTTTGGTAAACAATAAAAACGGCAAACATGAATAACATGTCTATCATATATACTGTCTAGTTAAAAAATTCATAACTTAAATAAGCTAGTTTTTCAAACATTATTTTTTCCATCCATTTACTTATGCTGACTAGTGTGCGCACAGTTGAAATCCTGCTCAGCCATATTAAGGGAAGTACACATACAGTTAAGAAGCAGCAGAGATAGTGAACAGATCAAATTTCAGCAAGTCTTTTTGAAACTAAAGCCTCGTACGATGGTGAAATCTGAACGTCAATAACGTTAATCCAGTGCATCTTACCCGCCAGGTCGACGTTGTCACGTGGGCGACCCTGCATTACTAGCATGGGTTGGTTACTTACGAAATCGTTTAATATTTTGTTGCTCACACCCTCTCTGCTACTGTAATTGAACCATTGTGTTATATCAATAATGACTGGTGAAGCTCACTCAGCTTTTGTCAGAGAACATTTACAAGGGCGCCAACAAACACAAGAAGAGTTTAAAGAGTCAGCAGAACACTTATTTCAGCCTATCTCTAAAAGCACTAACGCTATTGTTCCTGTATTAGCAAAGACATCTAAGTAAACTAAAAATAGCGGAGCGAACTAAAGAAATAAAAACAAATTGTACGAGAACTTCTGGAGAAAATAGATACTGAAATGCCAGCACCGGAAATACATGAAGACCAATCGGAAGATATTGCTCGACAAGAACCAAAACAAGCACGACGCAGGGTTAATCTGCCTGATAAATTTACTGAAGCCTTTGTTAAACGTGTCAATGAAGCAGAAGTTGTTGAACAATTCGTTGTTATTGCCGTGGATAATTATTCGAATCAAAGACAATGTTTTAAACTTGAATAACCTGAAGATTTTATAAAAAGTGAAACATGGAATAAAGGGATATTTCGTATATACTTTAACAATGGTCAAGCTCGAATCGATGATCCAATATATGTTCCAATATATATTCAATCGTGCAATAAATAAATAATCTTTATTTACGAAATGATCACCAGAAGAACAACAAAGATAACCCAACAATTATCATCAGAACACAGAGTACAGTAACAATAAGAAGTAAGTCAACGAATAAAACAACGACAACAACGAATATCATCAATAAGACAACGACAACCACAAAAACCATTATCTACATCTAGAAATGAAGCATTTTATTCCTCAAAAGGATCTCCAGATGATAAAGGCCCAATTGGAAGTGGTATTAATGCTCGAGGAAGTGGTTTTGTTACTTGTCCTAACAGTGTCTTAGCTAACGTAGACAGATTAGAAATTATGGATGGTGGAAAAGGAGCTGGTAATAATTCTCCGGATTCTCCAGATATTATCAACAAAATCTCATTAATTTCTCAGCGATTATTTACAGGTAGCATTATGTGTATCGGTCTCTCATCAATGAAATTACATATTTATTATAGCTATTAAACAGTTAGATATAATCATTATAATAGATGATTATACATGCTACACAACGTGGATCAGCTGTGGTCAGGGTGATAAATTCAAGGTTACCTGCATACAAAAATTTCTATGGAGATGGATTCTGTCATGTTGGTTAAGGTTAGTTTTCGAGGATATCCCCGAAAACAATACCGATCGCAAAGCAATTAGGCATGAAAACTATTGACTAGACGTTATTCGTGAAAAAGGTAGTAGTGCTGCTGGTGATGTTACTAGCAAAGCATTCTCTGCAATCAGAGATAGACTAGCACGATTAATAAGAGGATAATCTCAGCCAGTAAAATAACCCAGCACTGAGGTTATGCCTGCAAGTGTTAGTAAAATAATAAATTAAGCCGCAAATCAAACACTAGTAGCGATGACTTCGTCATTGACCGTACAGGAAACAAAATGTAGCAGCAAGTCTAATAGTGGGATGTGGGTTGTCTCGAAGAAGTAAAACTTCTCAAAGTTTCCACCATATCAAACGATGATCAATATCATAAGCGATGTCTCAACGGATATCCAATCCTACATTTGACATGGATGAGCCAGTTTTCAAAGATGAGTCTGTGCGTGCTTATCAGTATTATTATTACGGAGAACGACAACCAAATCAACGTGGGCGAATCGAATTAAAAGTTCAAGATACAAGTATATATTTTCTACACTCGGAAGCATTTATTGAAGTAGAGGGCAAAATTTTAGGGGAAAATAATGCCGAATACGACTCATCCGACCGCGTTGGTTTCGTTAACAACGGTATTATGGCGTTGTTTGACAGGGCCGTATACATGATAGACGGAATAAATATTGAATATATTCAGAAAGATGTTGATGTCGCTACGACGACACTTGGCCTTGCAAGATACTGTGACGAATATTCAAGATCAGCTGGTCATCAATGACGTTTTCCAAGCATATTTCTGATCATCCCAAATACAACCAGTATGAAATAGGACGACTACAGAACTTTGACAGAAACGCCGCAGCGGACGTACACAGTATGACTATCAACGTCGACGTCGACTTCAACTTCGGATTTATATCACGTCGAGCAAGGAAGTTTCAAGATGGAAACAGAAGATTTAATTGCACGATTCCATTATCGCACACCTTTGGATTTTGCAGACACGTACGAAAAGTCATTTTTGGAGCCGAACACAGTTCTGTTAGTACGAAGAGGAAACGACAATGATGCAATTTGGCGACCCGACGGAGAATCTGGTAAAATATCTCTGACAAAACTTTCATTGTGGATGTCATTAATGATCCTATCGATATCTGTAGATGATCGATTACTCGCGTTCATGGGCAGTTATGGTAAGTCGACGTTGTCATGGTTAAAAACAACCACATATGATGTTCAAAGTACAATTAATGGGATATTTACTTGGCAAATAGCATCATAGCAATGTATTTCTGCACCGCGACATATATTCGTTGCGCTTCAAAATGCTGCACGATTTTATGATCAAATAAATGACGCAATATTTGACAAACTCGATGTTTCAGAAGTTTCATTGGGAATAGACGAATATCAAGAACCATCAGAGGATATTTTGATAAGTTTTGAACAAAATCATTTAGCACGTGCTTTATTTATGGAACATGATCAAAATATTGATACTGGTTTACAAATATTACAGCTGGATTTTGCAACGCTGTATCCGCTTTATTACTTTTCCTTCAAGCATTTGGATTTGTTTAGACAATCCATCATTGACATAAATGTTCGAGCTCGTGTGAGGCGAGGAGCTATTGTTTAGTACAGGGCAATCGCCGTTATATTATCCGATACAACTTTTCTACTTGAAGGTCTTGGTGACTGCATGAGAGTGATTGATGCTCCCGTATAGAATATGAAAGCACTGCTTTTAATCAGTATTTAGAAATCATAAATATATCATAAATGTCATATCATCATGTCAGTGTCAGTCTGACCCTGGGCCAGATTAAACGATTAAATCTCAGTTAGCATCACGATGCAGAGCATACATAGTATTAAAATACGATCAAAGTTTGGGGCATAATTATCGTTGACCGAGCGTCAGTTTAAAACAAAATAACGCAGCTAAATATGTCAATAAAGGAGCACGATTAAATCTTTATTTAGGTGCGATAAAAGATACTCTAAAACTGGAGGAATATTTCCACTTCTCGCAGTTATCCTAACATTGATAGATACTGCCGCCCAAGCTGTTGTAAAATTTGCTTAGTTAGGTGCAGTTGGGACAGCTGCTGAAATGGCTCTAAAGAAAGCAACCTGATAAGGATTTTTAAAAAGACTAGGTTAAGCTCTGAGACTTCCAGGGTCTCGAATGCCCTCCATGGGATCTGATTTAAGAAGTTCAGTGACTCGTTGACAGTTCTAATGATAATTCTGTTGTCCAATTTTGATTTAATCGATGCTGTTGCGCGATTGCGAATAAAGATATTTAAAGATGTTTGTATGCAAGATCAATTACCATAAAATCCAAATCTGTCAGAAACTGGTATTATTGACTTCGATAGAAGTTCTGTAACAGGTACTCACTGGTTCGCATACGCAATTGAACCACGTGGAATCATTTATTTAAAATTGTACGTGTTGGCGCCACCTGTATAATTCATAAGATACGTGGACAGATTTCAAAATATTCCAATCTGGTCTTCAACGCTACCAATGCAAAAAACTACCGATCCACCAATATGTGGCCGTGATGCACTCTCAGTACTTATGCTGTATCAAGATCAACGAAAGCACCTCGTAAAGCTGTACATGAGTATATATTAAATAATCACTAATCATATAATGGTAGATATTTAAGGAAGGTCAGCTAAAACCAAACTCCTAACAGAGTTTGAACAAGCACCATCCGAAGATTTACTCAAGCGAATTACACTGCAGATGATGAATTATCTAACATGCTCAATCTTGCCAACGTTTACCCAAACGAACTTGTTATATTTCAAAACCGTGAAGGAATATTGAAGATGAGTAATAATTCCATCAACGATAATATTATTCTCGATCGATTATCACGAGAAGATCTTATTGCGTTGTATGAGAGAGAAGGTAAACTTGTTCCTAGTATCATTACTGTAGTGTCTACCAATGACAACATAAGCGAACGAGTGTTAAAAACAGGTGACTCCATGCGCGGCGTTCTCAACATAAATAATAACAAAATTACCAACATAAGAGAACCGACGGATAATCTCGACGCAGCAATGAAGAAATATGTCCATGATAAAGAAATTCCTGTAACTACTTCGTTAGGTACCATAAATGATGGAATGAACACGCTCAAAATTAATTTTACTAATCACGTACAAACGTTTTTCAATTTTTGCAGAAACGTGAACAGAATCATTAATGAATTTGGAGGTCCACCAAACGTTAATATAAGTCGCATCGACAAAAATACAAAAATCAGCAATATCATCAGTGGAATTCCTAGTATTGTTCAAAACACCAATCTGATTAAGATTCCTCACAGACGAGCTAACATCATCTGACACATCAACGTGGACATTGCAAAATAACTCTATCAAAGATACCGAGGATGACACTGTCGTGTAAAGGCTATCTGTCTTAAGCTCTGCAAAATTTAGGATTTTTATTACATTTCCATGGAGTCATTCGACCCATGATTTTTTTTTGGGAACCGTTTTTTACAGTGTTGAACAGTGACGCCGAAGAAGAATTTATATTGGAACCATCCGATAAAAAATTAACCACAGGTGGTGTCTGGAACTTGTTGCTGAAATACCACCGATGTCTTAGATGACAACTAAATTATAATGGTAGAAGTTCAAAGATACTGATACGATCAAGTAACGACATGGCAGAATAAATTTGCAAATATAATCGATAATTATGCAGCAAAACAAAAATAATATAGTAGACATGCAGTTGTCACTGATGCTGTCGTTTATTCGTTTGCCGCGGTCGTCTCTGGAACCGGCGTAATATTAGAATCGATAGCTCCGATAACCAAGACGATCAATGTAACAGTCATTGCTTCATCGTCAACGTTGATCGCTGAAATATTTAACATAATCATAAAGAAGATATATAGTGCACGAATAAAACAATGAAAGAATACATGATGAAAAAAACATACAGGAACGACCGCATGTGCTAAATTTCATCTTTGATTTCTTCGTCACTTAATGAATGACTGATATCCGACGAAGACTTCAGTATCGCAGTAAAGATATACAATGAAATATTCAACGACGTTGTCGTCCACGCTAACTTTTCAGTGACGCAGTCGAGCGCTACAGCGCCGATGATTATTTAAAACAATAATAGTATAATAATGACATCCTCAGTGGCATCGTTAGTGACTGCGTCATTCGATCAGCTATCGCAGGAATTATTACAAGAAATCGCTGTTAATACTGCTCCGGTAATAACCATAAGGATATCGCCAAGTTCACCTTTCTTCTGAACTCAATATCAATTTTTCAACTGCAATACCAGTGTCCGAGATTGATCTAACGCAATTAGGGTTTATTATAGTTTGCCCATCACTAGGTCAGCATCGATTGGTAGAATATAACCAAATAATTCGTTGGTGTTGGCAAATGAAAATGAACCCGATGAAATTCTAGACTGGTAAGTAGTCAGTATTCCAACGGGAAGTTATCAAATATAACTGATCAATGAAGAATTTCAGCGGAAAATTAAATCAGTTACCAGAAAAAGAATCCAAAATCGCCATTACCCTCTACGAAGCAACGTTGTCATCTGCGATTGAAATATTATCGCCGGATTATGATGTAGGTATGTATCAGTCTTCGATCAGATCAGAGTTAGGATGATTAGAGATTGCGCCTCCATTTCTATGTCCATCTGAACCACACCGATAATAATTTCCCATAGCATTGATAAAATATACAACAATTCCAAAGTATCTTACCGATTATGTTTAAATAGGTATATGAATTGTCAAAGACACCGACGGAACAGATTATCCTTCACTTAGTAATTTTATTCTCCATCTCTTCAATTTTATAAACGAAAACAAGGAAATCCTAAAGAGTTTAATGCTTACGATGACGAATTAAAACTATTTATAGCTATTAATGCTGACGATAATCGTAAAATTACTGATTTATAAAATCCATTTTTGTCACTATCACAATTTTGCAATGATGTTACAAAACAACAAAAGATCAAAACAATAACAGATTTAAATCAGATCAGATATGTACTTTATCAATAAAAGTTTTATTACAATGGTTTCTCTGCAGAAAAAGGATACATCCTCTATTCGTTCGCCCCTCAAGTCCCTCCAGGTTATTTGATAGTATCAGGAGCAATCAGTTTTGTTTATCTGCGCTGTCACAATCGTTTCTTATCACGGATGAATTTCAGACTCACTGACGAAAATGACCACCTGCTTGACCTTAGGTCGGAGACGCTGAATATCAATTTCTATGTGAGATCTTAAGATCTCGCGCTCGTTAGCGTCATCGTGACGACGCTGTCGTCGAAAACAGCAAGCACAAACAAAATGTCAGTGACTCTCTCCGCACACATAGTTACAGATTTTTTTGTTTGTTTCATGATTAGAATTCTATTTTACGGTTTAAGTTAAGCTAAGACAACTTTAAAGTTGGTATTCTAGATTCATCGTCTTTGTCACTGTGACTTCGTCACTGATGATGTCACCGGAGACACAGTCACTACAGTCACACTCAGCGTGGGTGACATTGTCACCGCCTTTAGCCAGTAATTCTTACGAGTCTTTGTTTATCAACTAAGTCTATGACTCAGTCACCGCCATGATCTCTGTCCACTGCTTTATACGCTCATATACGTGTCGCTTCGTTTCGTATTCATGAGATAATTCTGACCTAAACCACCCAATGGCCGTGATAACGGCACATATAATTTTATCTGAGTATCTATGATTGATGCCATCAATTGTAACATAGAATGCTGACTCATCTCTATGAATCTATAATCTGAGGGCAAATTATACATATTTTCTGACCTTCAAACTTGTAATGATTCAAGATCGCTCATTATATTTTTGAGGTCAAGCTCGTAAGATATTTTTACACCACTGTCCTGTACTTTCTTAATAGCAGTTATGATTGATATGATATTTGTTTTATCTTGCTTCAATACTAAAAATGATTTGCTTAAATAAAAAAGTATACTAATGAATTATTTCTGAACAAATACATTATTTCGGAAAAAAAAATAAACAACATTAGGTCTACCATTCCACCGGGGTCCCTTCTCTTGATTTATTTATAGTTATTTTCTTTAATATCTGCCAATAAGATCAAGTCTGTTTGTTTGTGTAAAGACCTCTCTTATGGTCCACATGCAAATTATTGAGAATGTTTGGTACATTCATTGTGAATCTCCTTATTTATATAGTGATTTTCAGACTTATTGAAATTAAATAATTCCTTTATTCAGAAATAATTTAGAAATAATTTAAATTTGTAAAGGTGGGAACTCTTCAATGAGGACACCTCCTCCATCGAATTCCTTATGCGAAACGAAATAGCAATTCGGAGGGCTGTCTTGGCAAATGCGATTTCATTTACCCCACTCCACCCACAGCAAACAGCTGGGTAAGTGCACTGGGCACGTTGTTTGGCTTGGAGAAGTTACATAAAGTCTCATGGAGCTTGCGCTTCCAATATAATAGCATCTGTCGTCGAATGAAAGATAATATACCTTTAGCATCTTTCTAGATTCGAACAAGCAGCGTCTACACTGCTGGCTCTGCAGCCAAACGCGTTACCGCCACAACTATGTAATTTCTAAAGAACATACGGTTCAATTTAAGTATATAACTGTTTACATTGCCACACCAGTAACAAAACTGTTGTAGAATGATTTAATGGATCGGTATATATCATTATAATTAGATATGAAAATGTACGTTAAACTCTTTAGATCAATGAAACAATCCTTGCGCAGTGACCTTGTATCAACGGCCCAATATGACAGACACCAAAATGACTGTTCTGATTATGAATCAATGTTGCAAATTTCTGTCGTTTCTGTCTTGTTAAAATATATGTAAAACAGTTACGGCCAGAATTATGTGTTAGTAATGTATATTGTATATTATATCATCCTCTCAGAATAAACATCATCAGATGGATCACCTAGATCTAAAGTTTAAGGTTTTTATGTCTCTTTTTAATCCAAGTATATGTGCTACGTTTATTATTATTTTTTTTGTTGCAAAATTGATTTTATATTATTTTTCAATTCTATACATTTCGACATTTTTCAGGATTTTGACTTATGTATGATTAATGATGATTACCATGATGATGATTTTTTTATTTACTTTTCATGATATAGCAGCTAGTTGGTTAGTTATAGTATGCTTAAAGTCATGTATACACTTTCGTGTTTTATGACTAGAGCCCTGAAAAGGGCTAGTGGCCTCCCCCCTTCCGGGGCCGGGCGCACCAGTGTCCAGTGCTGACACTTTTATTGAAGCTCCGGGCTGGGCAGCGTTTCTTCCGGGGGGTGGGTGCTTGCAATCCCGGTCTGGACCACTTTCCTCTCGGAAGGACGCAGGCCTTAGTGCTTGGCCCTCACTAGACCCTCAAGAAAGACCTATCATTCTGTAATCGAAAGTCGCTCCAAAAACGGCAGACCCGCACCCCACTCCCCAGCCCCCCCGCCGCTCCCTCACACACCAAAGAAGATAACCCTCCTAATTTTATTTTAGTTAGGGGGTTTAGGGTCAAATGAAACCAGTTTTGCCTACGGGTATCCTTATATCAATAGTGTGTTAGCCACCTGTGCAATTGTTCTAATGAGCCTGAGTTGTGAATTTGGAATAAATATTTGTAATTGGAATTTTGCGTACTTGGCATACTTATAATGTTTGTAAAAAATTACCAATCTTTAGGCGTTTGCCGCCTATTTTATTAGATTTATCACCGCTTTGGTTTGTATGGTTGTGTAATTTTGACTGCCTTGCCAAAAGATCTTGTTTGGGCCATGGGTCTTCAGGGCCAAAGTGAAGACATAAGTTGTAGGTTTTTCGTTTCGAACAGTTGGCCGCGCGGCCCGGACTGCTAAGGTATTTTATGTTTGGTTTGAGGATATATTTTCTACAGTTAATATCTCCGCGATGTTTAAATGTCTGAAATCGAGAGACTTATAAACAAAACGATTCGTCAAGAGCAATGAACCTGTTCATTTAAAATTGTTAGTAACAAACTTATTAATATCATCAAATACGTACAAGCAATAACAAAATCAAGCGAAACATCTACTTAATTACTAAATCAGCGACGACGGAGTTTTCTCCCTTACCTTGTGCATATAACACCACATATGGATTTTTTGTTGTTGACAATTTCTGACAACAAGATCAGATGTCATAATTTGTAATGATGGTATGCCTAACAAATTCATTTTGCTTTGTTTAGCTCTCTGTATATTTTGCTACCACTCGTCACACATAGCCGAGTTTCTCCTCTGACTCCAACACCGCATGGTAAAAGCGGTTTTGGTCCTAGACTCCCTCTACGATAGCTTTGCAAGTGTTGCCCACATAATTCATTCACACATGATTTAATGCAAGGAAATGAAATGAAAATGCAATAAATCATCTGCAAAGGTTGTTTTGTTTGAAACATTATATATATATATATATATATATATATATATATATATATATATATATATATATATATATGTATATATATATATATATATATATATATGCATGCATACATACATACATACATACATACATACATACATACATACATACATACATACATACATACATACATACATACATACATACATACATACATACATACATACATACATACATATTACGTACGTACATGCGTGCGTGCGTGCGTTGTGCGTGCGTGCGTGCGTGCGTTGTGCGTGCGTACATACATACATACATACATACATACATACATACATACATACATACATACATACATACATACATACATACATACATACATACATACAAACATACATACATACATACATACATACATACATACATACATACATACATACATACATACATACATACATACATACATACATACATACATACACACACACACACACACACACACACACACATACATACATACATACATACATACATACATACATACATACATACATACATACATACATACATACATACATACATACATACATACATACATACATACATACATACATACATACATACATACATACATACATACATACATACATACATACATACATACATACATACATACATACATACATACATACATACATATATGCTCATGGATGTAAATGGAATTTTCCTATAAAAAGATGTATAAAGAGATATAATTCTTCAGACGATTATGAATCAAGCCACCTTAGGCATTTTCTTCGTGTTTAAGTCACCAATAGTGGAGGTTCCAGCTTAATTAGAGTTCTGTTCATGAAAATATAGTAAATGTATACAGAGAAAATAAACGTTTCTAACAGAACCTGTCGATTGGGCAATCGGACAGTATAATACAATTTTTGAAGAGGGTCCCCACACGCCGTTCTAGCCGTTGAGAGACACTGCGCGTGAACTATATTCCTAATGTTAATGAATTTCATATTGTTTTCCTACAGCGAGTGAAAAGTTTTGTTATATTAGTTTCGTTAGTTTGATTTTGTTTTGGAGGCGCTATAGGGATTACTTAAGACCGTCATTTTATGTATCAGTATGCTTAAGTTTGCATATCTCCATAGAAAGTGATTTGAGTGGCAAGTATAGTTATGGAGGTTTTGGTAAAGAGTTTAGAAGTTTTATAATATGGGCAGGATGTATAGTTTGTTTTCATGTCTTGCTACTACATGTTCACTGCGTAAAGACATACGAATTACAAGTCAAGGTTATGTTATGTCATGGCCTCAATTTATTCCATATATTAGAAAGTAATGCTCATCCTTTATTGTAATATCAGAAAGACATTATACGCAGTTGTCCTATCTATTTTAGCACAGAACAACTGATAAAAGAGAGATAAATACAACCACCTGACCATGGCAGTTAATAAAGTTAGCCCCAGCCAGACAAATAAGAACTTGGGCCAGGATCAGGATTCAAATAATGTGCATAAAGGGGTGCCTTGGGTAACTAAAACAATGTATAAATCGGTAAGTAAAGCACTTTTGTTTCCGGAATTGTTAGCCATGCCGAGGAAAGAATAACAGTGGCAATATAAATAAGAAAATCAGGCTTAGATATGCTTAGCTAAGGACAAGGACAAGAAATATTACCTACTTGACAGGGAAGACACTAAGGAAGATTATCTCCACGTTTTTAGCCAATATTAATAAACTACTTTATTTGATACCGTAAATCAAACATGAGGTTTTGAATTACTTTGATAATAGTAATTTTAATGGGAGTGTTCCATTAGTAGTAGTAAGGGAGCTATGAATAAAGTATTGACTATTTCTTCCAGGGTGTATGTCATGTTTATACTCGTGCAAATTGGACATGGGTTATCACTTTTTGTTTGGTATGTTCCCATTGGAGCCAAACCTTAAGTAGGACATTATTTTCTACTGCAATTCAATAGTTCTGCCTGAAGTGGGAAATTCCGCGAGGGCTTATGCCTATCATCCATTGTCCAAGCCAGAGCCTTTGGAACTGTGAGCTTTATTGCTAGTCCTGATTGTCTAGCATGCAATTTGTTTCCTCCTACATCTTCATTCTTCTGAAGTTCTTCCAGGATTTCATGGCATACTTACATATGCAGATGAAGCTGTAAGTGGATCTCTTACTATACATAGATGTCACCTTCAATATTTCTTAGGACTTATTGAAGCATAGTCAGATCCATACGGCTCGTGTCTCTTAGTGAAATCTCTTCCTTAGAGCCCAATATCATCAAATTAAAATCTGAGTAATCAATGCCTACAGTCTAGACCCTGTCTCGTTGACGAAGGAGATTTCATTCTGATCGTTCTGATCAGAAATATCTTTTATTTGGATCGGCCTAATTTCTGTAAGCAAAAGTAAAGCATCCGTTTTACCCATCTATTACCTACCTTATAATACTAAAATGGCTTAAGGGGAAAATTTTAGAACCGCTCTGATGTTTCATTGGTTGCTGTATGTTATAGCCCCGGTGACTGTATGGTTTCTCTAGACATTGACGATGCAAACTTTTAAGTGCCACATTTTCCCACTTTCCACTTGACAGGTAGTAACATCAGTTTTGTCTGGATTTGGGGATTTTCTAATTTTATGTTACATCATTTAGCCTGACCTCTACATCGATATCTTGCAATAGTTCCATGACTGCTTGATCTAAAATCTTCTCTCTTTCCTTGGAGTTAATCAGACCAGATGGCTCCTATTATGGTAATTTTGGTTAGAACACGTTTCAAACTAGAAAATATAGTTCATATAGTTCCATCTACTCCAGGATTTTGTATACATTTTAACGAACTTCCTCGCCGACAGGACATACATTTATGTCTAGCATGACATACATATTGGTATGAGATTAAACAAGTGATACCAACTTTAATCTACAACACTATTCCCTCTGGCAAGAACCAGGTGTAAAACATACCACGGCTAGGTAAGGATGTGCACACGCTTGTAAAGAATGATGCAGTAGAGCAGATGATAACCAACTTAGGTCTAGCCATCTGCTTTTGAATATTTCTGGAATCAGTCTAAAAAGAGATATAATTCTTCAGACGATTATGAATCAAATCACCGTAGGCATTTTTGTCAGGTGTGAATCACCAAAAGTGGAGGCTACAATTTAATTCACGAACGCATTGAACCTAGAGAGATTGGTGTTTTTCATTGACCTTGAATATTGAAACAGTGTGTTCCATGGTCTTCCACTTTACTGGTAGTACTGTCAAATGTGTATGTACTTCGAGATTTTCAGTTGTATGCTGTCTTTTGTCATGGTCTCTGCATCAATATTGCTAATTGGTTCCCTGGCTGATTGATCCAAAATTACCTCTTTGAATTCTCGAGAGAAGAACTGTTTTGTAGTTAATTCATATAATTCCAGTTGTGGCTCGTTCCAAACTATCAGGATCGAAGTTTCAATATTTTTGATACATTTTGGTGAATTTCGTCTCCAACATGGATTTATTGCGTGTCCCTAAATATTGTCAGTTTTGTAGTTGGTGGAAGTCAAAATTGTGTTGCCTGTTGATATCATTGCATGGAAGATAGAAAAACTGCTCTAGTTCATCTCTATAGACATTGTGTTTGCCCTTCAAATCGCTTCTTCTGGCGAACATAAAATTGCACAAACACCTCCTAACTGCACTTGGTTTTCCAGGATGAACGTTGCACAACCAGGTGATTTTTATGGAAGTGGAGATCGGGTTCGTTTTCTGACCAAAATTACCGGAAATATATATCTTCAACCGTTTCAGGTATTTTGATATATCGACAATATTCTTGATTAGTAAAGCCTGGTTTGAATCGTTCTTTTGATTAGTGGTTTTGTCGAATCCTGGTTGTTAGAGACTTGATGTTAAAAAAATGTCCCTCTCAACAAATCATCTGAAAAACAAGGGTGGTAACTTAAAAAAAAACAACATATGTATGTTTCAGCAACATTATTTACTAGGCCGTATATATATATATATATATATATATATATATATATATATATATATATATATATATATATATATATATATATATATATATATATATATATATATATATATATATATATATATATATACGTTTTACATGATACATATGTTTAAGCATGCATGCTTGGGCAAATAATATTGGTGCATTTAGGACTAAAGGTACTAACCAAAGTGTTTCAGATTTATCCATTTATTTGAAATACGAAGGACTGTTCAGCAGATATCTGGATGTTTATTGCTACAAATGTGCACATAAGTCGATCACAGTATCGTCAGCCATTTCCAAAATTATATTCTTAGTTTAACCAATCTTACTATATGTTTTTATTGAAAATGTAAACTTTTAGGTTGAACCCCTTGAATCCAATATGATGGATGCCATATTGCGCGATGACGTGAAAGTTGTGAAGCAAATTCTTGTAAATAACCACTTCAAAGTCGAGAAGTTCTTGACGCAGACACAACTCCTGCAATTATACCAAAAAGTAAGTTCGTTATATAATGCATGTTAAGATTCGCCATTTTATGTTCTGCATGTATACTGCATAAAAAACAACAAAAAACAACAACCTGTGCAGCCATTATACATTGCTTGCTTAATATTTTCTAAACCCATGAGATATGCCCATTGGCAACTTATGCTTTGCAGCATACCTACTTGACGTGTCGTGCAAAAGCAAATTTGTTCAGTTGAAGTGGTGAACCAAATTTGTAATGTAAATTGTATCAGTCTGGGCTTGCATTGTAACTTCGAGTGTTTTTGTTCATATAACATTTTCATATATATATTAATGCAAACTGGTATTCTGTTGTACAATAACAATGAATTTTATTACATTTAAAGTTTAGTTTCATAAGATTAGCAATTATAAGTACAGTTTCCTAATTGTGTCATTTGTTCTTTTCTCGAACTGATAATTTTTTCCTCAACCGTCAGATACATCTTCGGGCAATCTCGAGATCAGGCATGAAAAAGAAATATAGTCCAGTATACAATTAATCTTGGTCATTCTTCTAGAGTTACATACCTTAATTTCAAAACTATCTTAACATTTCATATTCGTTTAGAGATCAGATGAATCTACGTGAAGCAGATATGCACTTGTGACATGACAAGGCGCTGTAACATTCTGAGTATTGTTAGCTAGCACGATTTTGTGCACACCATAATGCCACGCTTTCAAAACTGTATCTTTCTTCTAAGCCTTTTGAGATTTCGTCATGGAAATTGATACTTTATTGTATGATTACGTTATCGCATGTCAAATAAAGTCCACCTTATGCGGTAAAAGCATTTAGACGTAAGATTGTTGATAAAGAACTCGTTAGGTATGTACATTTGGAAGCACAAATCGATATACTTATATGTGGCTGGTGACAGTCTCTTTGTAGTAATGCGAACACATACATATATTAATTATTGTCCTATAAGATGCAACAATATATATTGTTTTACTGGATTCAGGTTTGTGATTCTGAAACAAAAGAAAAGATTATAATACAGGGAGATTAAACAAAGTTGCAGTAGAAACAGGAAAATTAACTTTAAATGTCTTACTGACCAATTGAGCAGGTCATATAAAGTAACGCTGCAATGATTTCCTTTTTTTCTTACTAATGATAGTCTTATGGCAATCGCACCTGTGTAGATATATTTTTGTGTCCTTCTTAAGTGTAAATGTCAGTTATCTAGTTAATGATTGACTTTGGCTTATGTTATTATGTGAACATAACAAACAAATCTTAAAAACTCCATTTTATCGATAGTGTGGTGTGCTCGTGAATTTCTAAACATTCACAGTCTCTGCCTTCTGACAAAGTCCATTCTTCAATAATACATATTTGCAGTATATTCCTGTATCGATTCTTTGCATCATTAACTGATGATTAAATAATATCTAAATTGCTAAGTGATAACCTATTGAATTTAGTACGATCTGCGACTTGATAACATAACATATATGGTGCGTTTTAAAGTAACAAACGACTAGAAGGCATTTAGCGCAGAATATTCTAAAGGAATGTTAATGTGGACGTATATTGGACTTTTTAGAGGTTTATGCGTATTATTCAAGTATTTTGCAATCAACATCGTCGAGTTTAACACTTATTGACTTTACTCGATGAATATGCTGATTGATTACAGTAATTAATCACAATATCATACCTTTCAAACTATTGATAGATTCATATAGTGCTCAGGTGTACAGTGGTGGACGGATGGTGCAATATTTGAAGGCAGAATATCACTGTTAATCATAGCAAAGTCTAAACCATACGAAGCTAACAACAGCTGGAGATACACAAAATCCGTCATTTATATTAGTTTGCATTTTGAATTAATCGTGTATTGATCAGTGACATAAATGAACGTTCACGGCAATCATAACGGCAGATGCTAACTGGTTTGGTGCATGTTGCATGGAGCGGGGTAATAACATAGCAGTGGACAAAGTTAATTGAACGAATATGTGTCCAACGGGCTTACGTGATAACTTAATAGGGTAAAGAAATCATTATACTGTGTCGTTTTATAATGTAGATAGTCTACTCATCAAACAAACAAAAACACATTATAATGTAACGAAGTTATTCAAATACCTAATGACTATTTACTGAATCGTAAATATATGTCTTGCATAATACTGTTGGTGAAAATGTCAATTATTTATCTCTATTAATGTCTGAAGAAAGTGAGTGCAAAAATTGAATCAGGTAGAAATATTACCGAATTTAGAAATTGAATACATTCCCCAGTAAACGCATCATCCTTATTTTACTTACAATTAATATATAATACAATGTCCAACTTAAAGGGGCCTTCGTAGTATATTCCATTCGAACAAGATCTAAAGTCAGCTTCCTATTTCAACGTTTGTGTCATAATTCCCTGCCAACGACGTTGCTTTTGAACAGATGAAGCAACTTTCTTTGCTGCATGCGTTGATAAGATTAAATCAGCTAAGTTATTAACTAATGCCAGGCATTAAAGTGTCAAAGTACATTAATCAGACCATAATGGGAACACTGAAAAATTGCATGGTACTGGTATATTTTTCTTTCAGTGTGATATTAACATATTAAGCGAAACTATCCTAAATGCAAAGGTATCTAAATGAGCCTGAAATCAATGACACACCATCAGTCAAGAAAGCACAAGATGCAATGTGCATTTAAACAGATATGATTATTTCAGAGTTGTAAAGTGGAGCACTCTTTATCCTATTGACATTTTAACACATTTGTCATTGAAGAAAGGAAAACTGACTTCAGTTCAAATTTGTTCACTTCCATAAGAGGCCTATTATTTGGTTATTGAACTGGGTGGATTTTGATTTCAGTTTTCAGTTTACCTCAGGATTATTTTCATTTTTGTCCCCACAGTTCTAAGGACAAAACTCAATTACTTTCTTTCTACAAGTCATGGCGTTGATTGCATTTAAATCCATATAAGGGCATATGCATTTGCGTTCGAAACACTCGCTGTACTATTTATTCCCTGTTCTAGCATATCAAACTGCCCTCAAAAGCCTAAAAGTGGTCGATCTGCAAGAAGGTGTGATAACGACAATTCAAAGAGTAAAACGTGCAAACAATTCGTTTGATTTGCACAGGTGTAGTACGTGCTATCTAGCAAAATAATCGTGTAATCGCGCTTTGGAATAAATGTTTACTGCAACTATGGAATTTAGAAGAACAAAGAGTTTCAAACATTGCACTCAAATTGTATGTGATAAATAGTTTAGTTGAATATGTTTTTACATCAATATATAAGGTATGCTGTCCTAATTGTTTTGATTTCTTGAATATTCATAACAGTGTTTTTAGCAATCAGTTTACTTTCTTTAGGTAATCTACACCATGTTTCATTATTTTAAGACCTGTCTGTGATAATTTACTTTTTGTACATAATCTATTCTCTTTCTTTCAATAGGAAAATAAAGCAAGATGTTTCAAGCTTTTCCTAACCAAAATGAAAAAAGAGAATAAAAAAGAGGTAAGCCATTTGACAGTTTGAATAGACACATTTTTTCAACCCTATTAATCAATGGCACATGAAACTATCCATTCTTACTTTGCTTTCCATACGATAACTATTATGAAAAAGTCACAATACTACTTTTATTCCATGCAAAGGCCCGTTTGATTAAGATTTTGTTGCCCTTGCTTTTCATGTACAGACGATAATGGAATTTAATAAACCTAATTTAACGCAACCTGGTATGTGCATTTTGCATATGTTTGTTTATATTGCAATGTTTATATTTCCCTGGTTTTGGCTCACCATCATACACATCATTAAACCAAGCAACAAAATTAAATAAAATGTAATACATTTTCTTGCACATAATCCTCTCAGATCAATAGGGTTCTGGACTATATAGTTGTGCACATCAGGTACATAACACGACTAAAGGAAATGTAACATATTTGGTGAGACTTATTAACAAAAAGAACCAATATGGCGGATCAGTAACCACAGGGTCAACTTGATTGTCAATAAAAGCAGTTCTAGTCTTTTTATGTTTTCCAGAAACAAATCACATTAAATTTATGAGAAACTTTGGGCAGGAGGTTTCTTTTAACAAAATATACAACCTTGTCTTAAAAAAGCGTACTATTTTATCCTGTAAATGTATTAGCCTTAGCATTACATTTCGAATGTGAGCTTTTGTTTTCTTCAATCATAATTTAAAGATAAAATAACATTGATTAGAGTCATTTTATCAAAGAAATGCCCTTTTCATTAGGTAATTTGGTTGTTTGCTTTCTAAATTAGATTAAAATACGCATTGATTGAATTGATATCAATATACATTGGATATATGTTTATTTTTTCATATATAGATCAATTTAGATTGAACATTTGTTGCCACGAATTTGCTTTAAATATTTCTACCACATAAATAGCATTCTTGACAAAGACTGTGCATATGATATCCTTACATTTTCTGTACTATTTCCTGTCCTCGAATAAAAGTCTAAATCAATATAGATCAAGTATTATTTGTCCATATACGCAGTGGTATCTTATATGTGCGAAGTTCAACGTATAGTAACATATCGGATGTCAAGCAGAAACCTATAAAGGAAAGTAATTTTATTTCGACGAGTGAACTGTTATATTTATAGCTGAATTCTAGATTATTTCAATTTGTGGTGGTCTCGTTTATAAGAATGTGCCAAAGATTTAATCTCGTTCAATGTTCTATATTGGCAATCAAGACAATGTCATTCTGTACCTATCTAGTGCTACCATTTCAGATTGTCTTATCCAGTCCAAGATTATTCAGCACAGAAGTTGAAAGTCGCATGTGCGCTCTTTAGCAATTAATGGCGCTGATTAAGTCAAATTGTGGCATAATTTACGTATTAAGCCTATTTGATTATTATCGGCCCTACTCTATACAAACGTCATTATGTTAATCATATTTTATATGACATGGACAAAAACGAGTTTTTTGGCTTTACATCGAATGATTATGTCCTGAATCATTCATTTATCATTATGGGTCTATATTATTTGCCAGCCTGTCAACAATAATATTCTTTATATGGTTAATTATGTTTCCAGTCTCTAATGTGTTCCATATGGTGTCCACAGCATACAGAATACGTTGTCTATCATGTACACAACTACTTACCCCGTTTTACATACTCATGGGTACATTAATGTGTTGTGTTGTGTTCTTCTTGTGGATCACCTAAACACCTTTTGTAAACATATTAGCGTATGATGTTAACGTTTTGCAAAAAGATTTTAAGTTGAATAATTCTTGCATGAAAAATTATGTTCCACTATAGACACTATAGATTTGCTTATTAATGACTTAAGATATCAATTTTATAAATATATATATATATATATATATATATATATATATATATATATATATATATATATATATATATATATATATATATATATGCACACAAACGAATAAGTAAAACTATATCCCGTATCTTACTTTAGCTTCCCTTAGAAATCATTTGACTCCACTCCCATAGATAGCAGCCAATTAAAAATCTACATGATCAGTATATGATAAATTTAGACTAAAATGCAAAGGAATGTATCCTATGACATTTTCTAGTAATTGTGAGAGTTTTGTGCTCCCCTGATTATGGCAACAGTTTCAAATAAATATAAAGTAATTCTCAATTCTTACACAAAATATGTCACCATTCCGTACTATCACTTCATGGTATAATATGTTATAACTGCATTATTTTTTGGTGACCTAACTCCGTTTTCTTGAACAATTAACATAATAATTTTGTCATATAGTAAGAATTTTAATTTTAATATTATATCTGTTTTGCAGTGATTGTTGAATGCATACTGTTTAACATTATACTTTCTATTGTTATTCATATTTGTTTACTTATTAATTATTTATATAGTATTACTTTATTTTATTTGTCAATTATTTTTTAATAATTATTTACTTATTTCCTAGTCGAAGCCATTTGTTCTGATGGATGTAAACGAGCTGCTGGAATATTTACTGGGTGACTCTAATCTCCAGTTTCAATGCTATCATATCCAGAATGATAACAGTGCTAACACAGAGAGTGAGCAAGCTGGTTAGTACCATCCTCAATGCGTCATTTTGATGCAAATACATGTCCATGCATCAGATAAGGCGCATTATTGTTTTATCACACATGGTGCTAGAAAATTAATAATACCTTCAAAGAAACGCATGTTTTTGAACGAACAGTTTTCTTTAGAGTATGAAATCAGACCATGTGAAGACGTACATGTCAATATTGGTATGTGAAATGATGTGGTACACAACTTTAGAAAACGAGTTTTTTAACAACAATACATGTAAACTACTCCTATAGCAAACAAATATATATATATATATATATATATATATATATATATATATATATATATACATATATATATATGTATATATATATATATATATATATATATATATATATATATATATATATTTATATATATGTATGTATATATATATATGTATATATATATATATATATATATGTGTATATATATATACACATATATACATATATATATATACAATCGTAATATTCTTAGGCAATCAATGAAGCATTTACAATCCTACGCACATATGCTCCAAAACAAATGTGTTATTGACCATACCTGCTTACAGTAGTGGTACTCATTAATTATATACAATAAACAAGACCACCTTAAATTGACTTCAGTGTTTTTTCAATCTCAGCTAAATTGTTTAGTCATCAAACGATTACTTCTGTAATACCTGGATAGAAAATGTAGATCATAGCAAATTCTTCTTTAAACCCTATAAGTTTCAATGCATATATATGCATTAATATATAATATGTGTTGCGCATATAACAGTTTCTTTGTAATTGGTGCTATTCGTTTTCTTGCATATTTTGTGTACATAGCTTTAGAGAAACTCTGTTAGCAATTTCATGCAAACATTTGCTTCATCTATGCTGACCAAATTGTGTTGGGCTACATTTATGAATACAAAATTGACTTTATCATGCCCATATCGCAATACCCAACCACCAAACCCTAAAGCCCAACCCGACACCTCTAAAATGGCAAATGCTATAGCGGATTGCTATAGTCTCTTATTTCATCCATTATTCAGTCAATAGTTTGTTCTCAAAGTACGCTTCAGGGACAACCTTTGTAATTTAGGTTGTTCTTCTCCTCATTCATACTTCAAGGTCCGTGGGCTCCATTTACTACCCAATCTAATACCAGCCAGAGCCCCAATTCGCTCATGAAAAAGTACCCGCCTTCCATAAATTAGCACGTCATAGTCAATAATGTACTGAGCGTGCAAGTTAACTCCAATAGTGTTTTGTCTTATAATAATGCACTCTTTGTTGAAATATAATATATTTTTCGGTGTATTAAAAATATAGTACTTTAATTAGCCATAAACAAATTCTGAACTTGTCATTTTAGCCTTGTTTCTCCGGTATTGAACATCTAATTTGTTTATCAATTTGTAGTAAACATTTAATTGCTTCGTACTAAAATTCAAACATCGTGGATATAATATATATACAAATATGTCATGCGGCGGATTCTAATTAATTTTTTTGTAAACACAACGGGCATTGTGTTTAAAGACGTGCTAAATTTATGTATTAATGTAATGAATTGATTCGGTTTTAATGGATACATTGAACCCAGATGGCTTAAGTGGTTAGGTCGTCCGCCTCGGATGCGGGATGTCTGCCGAAATAACCCCGAAGATTCCGACCAAAGACGTATAACATTCGAACTAACTGCTACCAAGCTTGGTGCTCAGCATTAAGTAGTCTTTAGACTGGTCGGCCTAATGTTAGTCTAATGCAATCGGATGGGAGTTGATGTTTCGTGTCCAGAGCATATTGCCCTTGTGCCAGGCAAAACTTTAAGCTTTCACGCTGCAGATATCTTAGCTACATCTTAAAATTATTAAAGGAACTTCAAAAATGACAATACAGGATAGACCAAAACTTGAAATTGAATTGTCTGTTGCTACTGACAGCATTACTGAGTATGCCTTTTAAGGATTCTGGCTGATTTATTGGAGAAACAGAAACGAGGATGTGGTATTTTCTAGTTTGCTTATTTAGTATGTTACCAATCCGTGTCAGTTAACCACTAATATATGAAAATCAAATCATGAGATATATAAATCATAGAAACATTTTTTCTTGAGGATGTGGTTGTCATTTGCTTTTATTGAGATGAGGTTCTTTGTACAAAACAATCGTTTATAATCTCCGGCCAAGTGATGGAATTATGATATATAATGTAATCTCGCTTCAGATCATGTAACTATTGGTTAAATGTTGTATGCTGTGATCGGAACTGTCACTGTTGCATGTCTTAATCATGTCTTTTAATATATTTTAAAAACAATGTTCACAAAAAATAATCAAGTTTTCGTTCACAGATAGACAAGAGCATAAAATATCTGATGAGCCTTATCTGCACCTCTTCATTTGGTCAGTTCTAAACAATCAACAAGATATGGCGAAATTATTCTGGCGACAAGGAAAGGTAACCTTTTCTTGTTTCATGATATTTATTCCTGTACTTCAGTAAAGAACGAATATAGTGTTGATCTTGTGCAGGCTTGTATTGGTATATCTCTTTGGCAATCCTAATGAGATTGTTTCTCCCTTTTCCCCTATTTATACAAACTATGGAACATTGTAATAAAACTTTGTAGGCTATTTTTGTTTTATGTGTAAATGTGTCACTTGTCAATATTTTTTGTTTTGTTTTTCTTCTTAATATTATATTTCTTTATAATATGTTAGAGAATATGTAGAGTGTATTTTGGGAAATCAGATCATTATATACTTTTTTCTCCTTCACCAATTGACGGATTTAGTTGATAAATATATGGTAGACAAACAAACTGACATATGTTGATGAAACAGGAGTAAATATGATATATATATATATATATATATATATATATATATATATATATATATATATATATATATATATATATATATATATATAACGGGAGCAAATTAAATGCCAAAACAAAGCTGTTTTCCGCTCAATAGTTTGTTCTCTATCTATCTCTGGTTATAGGGGTGGATTTGAACATTGTAGGTTAGATAAACATAGGTGGTTCCTTTATTTCCGCAATAAGGATATACTTGAGTAATGTACTGGCCAGTTTGGGAAATATTTATTCAACATATATATGTAAACGGGTTGTTCTTTGAACAGTATGTAATAAAATTGAAAAAAGTCAAGTGCAAATATGCGATTCCTGAAAATACGCAATAAAAGTTTACGTGCATCTATTGGCCTTATTTTATTATAAGTTTGATGTTAGGTTTACTTAAAAATATTAATGAATAAATGACCCCAACGATTAATGTTCAATGAGAAGTCTATTTATATAGTATAAACACGATATGATTCCTTAATGCCTCATAATCTGAACCATTTAGAAGGAAACAGTTTGATTATGATTTTGTATTAATTCTATAACGTTGAATGGCATAATATCTAAAGAAATTTTAACGAAACGCGTCAGATAAAGAGAATATAGTGTCTTTCCATTTAAATGTTTTTCACATTAATATTGTTTCTTACTGGGAAAGGTTTTTTATCTGTTTCATTTTCTGCTTACAAAGTCTCCTCCTTTCATTTGAGTTTCTCTTTTTCGTTACACATTAGTGATTACAATTCTTTTCTTGGCAATATTAGAATTTATCTTCAGTTTGTTCCGGGATGTTGCTTTTCCTGCATTAGATGTCCTATATCGTTGACTCAGTTGATAAAGCAAATTTGGCTCACGGTGTAATCATCATTTTCTCCAGGGAATAGAGCAGTGTCTTCTTCTCCCATATGATACTGAGAAAGCGGAAAGAAACAAATGAAATAATCCAGTATTTTGATCACCTCTTCATTTATTACTAATACGGGATTTGGACATTAAATAAAATTAAAATGGTCATTATAGGAAAATGTTATACAAAAAATGTGTGCGATAGGTTTGTAAATAACTGGGTGATGGTTACTACATTGGCATGATGGATTGCAAGTATGATGTCAGTACGAGTAAATGATGAATATTATATTATTAGAAGTCTGGTGTTTAATGGTACATAACATAACTTTGGAACGGCGTTTTGGAAAGTAGGGATCATATATATATAATATAACCGATTGTTGTCAATATAAGGGTTTGCTGATGGTTCAGTAAGCAATTTGGAATCAGATAACTAGGCATTGATCGCTCCAGTTCTGTTTTTTTTTCTATACATATGTATCATATTGGTCAATATAAATGTTCTATTGCTTGTTAAGTGCTATTATAACATTATATTTGCTGAAGGAGTAATGACGATCTTCACTGACCCATTTACGTCATAATGGATCTGTTTTTAAATAAATTCCTATAGACCCTATAATAGTCCAAGTGGAAAAATTGTATATTGCCATAGACCTCATAATGACCCATACTCATGACCATTTACCCTTGTGTGTGTGTGTATCTTATATAATGAACTTTTCCAAACTGCTGGCATTGTTTTTAACGACGATATCGATCAGTCAAGATAATTATTCCTTTATTCATGTGGTACAAAAAGGGCTCTGAGACTGTACTAGCAAATAATGCTAACAATTTTATTTCATGTGTCCGAAAGGTCGGAAAATTAAGTTGTTCACAGTTACACTGATGCATTTTAATTGTGCTCACAGTGGATAAGACGTTTGCGTATCTGATGCTAGGCAGAAATAATGCAGATTTTGATGCTGGTTTCATGTTAACATTGATCAGAAAAGTGGTGGATCGCTGAGAATAACCTTTTAATATATCTGCCTTTCTGTTACATAAACAAACGTATAATGGTACTGTGCTTCAAGCACTAAGCTAATGCAAAAATTCATAATCCGATTAAAATATCTGCCTTTTGTATGGTTAAAAGGGTTCATACACTTTCCTTGGTCTGCCAAACATCGTCCACCAACACTTAAAATATCTTACGTTCATATTCTCAAACGATTGACTAGTTTTATTTATGATAGGCAAATAACATTCTAGCATAGAGTCCGATGTATACAAATAAGTCTGGATATTCTTTCGATGTAGTCCTTTTATTAGAAATACAAAATAATACATCAACAAGCTTTTATCCAAGCATATTGAACATACAACGACATTATGTTACTGGAAGTATTGTAGCATGCAGTCCTGTAAACATGCATAACTAATGCCGGTTTGTCTGGAAATACTGTCCTAATCACAATCACATACTGATATTTCTACAAATAACCTCTTTCAAACAACACACTAAAGGGATTTTGGCTAATATGACACAAGTCATCTAAGTGTTTACAGGAAGCAATCTTATCGTCTTTCAATTTGGAAAACAATTATGTAAATCTAAATTAAAATAGCACAACACTACCGCTGCCAACGGTTTACACATCATTATTGTCTAACAGTTGATATCATTATCTATTCAGTCGTTTGTGCCAGGAGATCTATCTCATGGCACATTTTGGACCGTATGTTCTGCGCTTTATTATATTAGAAACGAGGCATAATTTTGTGTCATGTCAAACAATGATTAATTGTAATCATCGGAGATAGGCCAATTATTAGGTTTTTAATAATTAAAAAGAAGCAATGTGTTATCGTTGGTTTAGGATGTACAATATTTTAAATCTCGCTTAATTTAAGACCAACCGCAGACAGGCATACAAATCCAAGAATGAATAATGCTTATAAAATGTACGAAAATTTTCCTGTCAAATGTGATGTGAGTCCTCGTTGGATGTATCACTACAAACCCCACAATAGCTGTTTTGTTTCATCGATCATGTCATGAAGACAACTGTCAATCTGTCTATGTTATATTGTTAATCCTAGCATAATCGCAGTCGTACATCAAGGAAACTACCTGACCAGTGTATCACTTTACTGTTGCATATTACAGGATGCAATAGCTGCTGCCTTACTTGCTGATGCCTTATTATTTGCGATGTCACGCCATAGTGACGATAGAGACTTCAAAGCCCAATGTGAAAAAAACAGACGGTAAGATTCATCATGCAAATACTTGTCTGATTTCAAAAGCAAAACATTTTAAGCATTTTACAGGATCAGTTTCAGATGTAGGATATCAATGTATTGCTCTTGATTCAATTATTTTCTTTGTGAGTGGGTGAACTCCTAAAATATCTTAGTAAAATATTGTTGACTACTGTAAATCTTCACACATTTGTTCTAGGTTGTGTTTCATGCTAACGTCGTAATCGGAGATTTATTACATTAGGTTTGTATGTAGAATATTGACCATGGAATAATCTGGAGGCACATTTATTATAAATTAATTTACTAGTTTTAGTTATTATCTTACAGCTTAAGCAAAGTCAGATGGCATCTGGATCATATGCTTGTTATTACGGAGTTTTATAATTCCTTAGTTTGTATTTTCGGTGTTCTGAATCTGAAGATAACAATTTGGAAATCATTTCAGAATGGTAATAATCAGCTCGTCACGGCACGGATATTTTTTTAGTCCCTAAATACCTCAGTATGAGTTGTCACAAAATACTTCCCTGCATTAAAATCTTAGTTCCAGTAATTACAGTAAATATTTTTGCATAATTAGTATCATTTCACATTTATTGTAACTTTTTTCTATTAATCATGGGTTGTCAATGCCTTTGTTATTTCGAGGTTAGAAAAACAACTTAATTTAACGACTTCTCCGCTACAAAAAAATGAAGTTATGTTAAATATGCCATTTTATTGGTAAAGAAATATGAACTTTAACAAAAGTATCTATTATGCTGTTTATAAGTCATTACTCTTGAACAATAGTTACTCGGAACATGTACATGGAAAAGTGAGTAAATTATCTAGATGGTCATGTACAGGTGAAATATAAGACGGTCAGCATTTCGTAAGTCCATATACTGACTGATTGGTTGTATTTTCTTTAAATTTGAACAGTAGTTTATTAGGTTTATAGATAATATTATTCCCTTAGTATATCAACCCAACTCATGTTGAACTTTATTGTATTAGATGTTTATTGTTAACACTAAGATCTACTTCGAAACAGTTGATCAGCTCTCTTACTCACATGTCTAATGCCAGTCACATGTATTCCGTCATCAAAGTGATTTGCAAATTCCTCACCGGTACAGGTACAACGATTGATCTGAGATGAAACGAATGGTGTTTGCCTATCATGGTTAGGGTATGACTATATAATTTAAAGCAATCCCGAACGAATGGGCCATTGTTTATAAATCCTAGTAGAAATATTTCGAAAATAAAAGGATAGATCTTACGGGATTCCTTAGCAACGATTAAGAAGACCGTTTCTGAATCGTTCATTAGACGTCATTTGACATCTTCTAACAAAATTGCTATATGTATTTTGTGCTACACGTATTACAAAAATTGTGTACTAGATTGCTCCCTAGCATTTGTATAAAACTATAAAATATTTTTCAATTTTCCATGATCGATTGGATGATTATAATCGACCTTTCATGGTATTTTAAATTGGACCTTATCAATAGAATTAACCGCTGTTTCTGCTGAACTTGCTCTCAAAATAACTATAACACGATATGGTGGGACAGACTAGGAGTAAATAACGTCATGCATTATACAATCAGACATTTTACTCAGAAGGAAAGAACTTGCGTTCGACTTACTGCGCAATGCTAAATTAATCATATGTCCAATTTCTCTTTAGCTTGGCTGAAAACAATTTGATTCACAATCAGTGAAGACTGTAACACATTAAAAAGAAACATTATTATTAAAGTATAATCAACAAATTATCAGTGTCATTTTTATTTGGTATGACAATGCTAAGCTATGAGATTTGACTGGTTTCGGAATGGTCTCATGCACATTTACTGTTTATCACTGCATTCAGTTGCATTTTAGTTTAGAATGTATCAACACCTATGTTGTTTATGATAAGATTTGTCCAGGTCAGTGCCTAATAAAAGTAATATAGTCTGGTGCCTCAAAATTATCAATAAATTCATATCAACTGCAAGAATTCGTAATAGTAAAGGTTAAAACACACATTTAACCTTTACCATTACCACACATATATACGTTTTTAATAGCGTAGGAGGGAAAGACTAGTAGTTTCTTTTGAATAATAAGTATTCTTCATGATTTTGTTCATTATTAGTGTCTGCATGTAACTTAAATAAACGAAATATTTCGTTCGTGTTTACGCAATGTAGTGAACAAACAAGAGGAGCTTGCTCATTAAAACTTCAAAGCATTAGCTTTAGACACGTTATTTTCATTTACAAAAATCTATTCCACATACATTCATCATTCCCATATTATTTGTTTCTGACATATATATATATATATATATATATATATATATATATATATATATATATATATATATATATATATATATATATATATATATATATATATATATATATATATATATATATATATATATATATATATATATTCTATTTCAACTGTTGTTTGCCCGTTCTAATTATTTTATATGATGAATATCGATATTTTCTTATAGATCTTAGTCTACCTGACCAGTGACAATTATTTTGTAAACACCGTCCTTATAATTATGGCTTAAATATTCATATCAGCATTAGTTGCAAACATGTTTACTTTAGTTTCATGCAGTGGTGGTCCTAACAGTTGAAGTCACAGAAATGGTATTACGCATTAGTTTCACAGACTAATTCCAAGAAATGGTAGTTGCTATCTACTTAGCTGAAGGGGTTTACACACTTTTTTTACCTAAGGATCATTAATCCGTGCCTTAAGACCAGAAGCATAATCAGGCTTATTGCTGTGTTCAGTTTCTAAGTTGGGTGGGTATATTTCTTGAAGGTATCATTCCCTAGGATTACAATGTGCTCAGATATATTTTTGCTCTAAAATATTAAGTTGAAATAATAATAAAAATTTACAAGTACATTTAGGGTTATATTATTGAGGAAAGTCATAGGAATGTTAAAACATTGCAGCATTAATTTTGAGTGGCATAATAGCGCAATGAAGACTACATACATATCAAATATATATATATATATATATATATATATATATATATATATATATATATATATATATATATATATATATATATATATATATATATATATATATATATATATTTATGTATGTTCGTGCTTTTACTTCTTTTACATTTAGCTTCATACACTGGTCTGTTATGTCTTAATAATTTATGTAGAATCTATCGCTATACTATGTATTGTATCATCTACCAATGGTACTAAAAATCTAGCATATCTGGCATACTTACAGTAATTACACATGAAAAGTTGTGTCCTGTAAAATGCATGATTATGTTCTGTCCGTAGTATATATCTATATAGCCTTTAACGTTTGGACCTTGTAAAATATAATACGTTTTTGAAGTTATTGTTTGAAGCTCTTGAAAACTAAACGAATTGATTTTTATGATTGGTGGGTACAAAAATCATCAGAAAAGGAATTAACGTTATGTTCAAAGTACAGCCTCCAATATTAATTGATCATTGTGCAACATATATCCAGTGTATCCATACAGAGCTAATGTTCTGTAGTAAGAGATAAATAATCTCCTTAAATATATGGATGCAGAGATTATTCAAGCATTAAACAAAATCAGAAATTCGGCCTAATGTCAGTCATACGCTTAGACAGCTCAACACAAAAGGATAGATATGTTCACCAGAATTCAAAATAGAGGCAAGACTTATACTGGAACATCATTCAATTTGGAGTTTTCATAATCAAATTCGTTCTTTGAATATACGTGCCTCTAATTTACATCTCATTAGTTTTCTGAGAAATACGTGGCTTTTGAAATTAGAGATGTAATCTGTTAATTAAGGGCATTCGTTTCTGCTTTGAACTTATTTCCATGGATATTAAAATAATTATATCTCACTTCAGAGTCAAGTCTGTCTCTATGTAATAAGATATATGGTAAATCAAGAAAAGAAACCCTTTGTTACACGTCTGTTCTCCCTTGGATTCATTGTCAAACTTAACCAATCAAGCTTTGAATCCACTTGCATATGTAGAAACTAAGTGTCAACTGGGCCGATCGACCTATAAAACGTGCATTAAGCAATTTCTTCATGAATCTTGCAAGCGATAATTTGCAACTTCTGGTGACAGATGTTGTGCCCTCGAGAATAAGCAATGAAATAAATCACATATCAGCATATGGAAGGATATAGTCTCAAAAATGTGTTTAATTCTTTTGAGAAATTTCACTGTGGTAAATTGCATTAAATGAAATTAAAACAACAACTCTTTCTTATGTTTGTGTATTCACAGGTGGTGTCGTCATTGCCACCTACTCAGGGATCTAATATATTAAGATAAATAAAAGAGATATATTCATCCTTTAAAATAAGAAAATATTATGTTAGTGTAAACAACTACTTTTGAATGTATTTCTGGTAATGTACAATGAGTAGCTACTTTCCATTATATCTCCATTAAACGAACCGAATTCTAGCATTCAATGCCTTTCGAATGGTTCGAAAATGCACACGCAAATTTTGCAAGTAAGTAAATACGGATACTCTCTAGAGATAATTCATAACCTATGTGGGAGACACAATTGAAAAGCAGTAATATTTCGCTAATAAAATGGAATTTTTCAAGACGAAATATATTGTGTTCGGTAAGCAAAACCTGATGTAGCTGTTTCATATAAAAACATATCATTGGAAAACTTACATACCTGGCTTATGCCGATCATACCCTCATTCGATATCAATTATATGAGTGCAAAACTAACTCGCACCAAAGCGGTCAGGATGAGTTGACTTGATGTCGTATTGACGCAATCATAGTCTGTGGATCATCATATAGAGTTACGATTTGCTTGTTCTTTTATAATACGAACTCAGTTTATGCACAACTTAATAGCTTAAAATCAAATTCGGCATCGTAGTTTGAGAATAACTAGTGAAAAATGTTGTCTGACAAACTTTGAGTTACGATATGCTTTATGACTACAAACATTAATCATAATATTTTATGAAGCTTTCTTGTTTGAGTCAAATTGTCGAGTGTATTATTATATGGTATCATATCTAGGAGAATATTTGTTTGCATTGATATCAACATTGTAAAAGTTACATTTTTAAAGCCAGTTAATGCGAGAGTTAATTATATAGGATTTGTTTATACAATTACAGCGAGTTCACTAATTTAGCAATTGGAGTATTGAAAGAATGTCATGAACAAAATGCTAATAATGCAAAAGACCTGCTACTTCGAAAGTCTCAATGGGGAGAAACATCTTGTGTCCTTCTTGCTATGAACGCAAAAAACAAGCAATTTATCTCAGAACATGCATGCCAGGATATCTTCAATAATATATGGATGGGACAAATAGCCGAGGATAATAGCAGTCTAACCGACAATATAAAGGTCAGTGAAAGTAAACATATCAAATGCTAATTTTAAATGATATGATGAAAGGCAATTATAATATTAAGGATCTGGCTTCCGATGTACATTCATTTGCAAAGTGTTAAATACAGTGGTGGATATAAGTATGTAAACTTTAGATGCACATAATTTTTTTTACTATCTTAACATTAATATTTTGGACAATTAAACGTTTTTTGATGACACCAACTTAAGATGAATATATGCTTCTTATGGAGACTAGTCTAGTAAACAACCGATGCGATCTTTTTTAATAAGTAACTGTTAACTTACAGTAAGAATGTTTTAGTCTTAATCATGTACTAGCATGGAAATACCTACTGTATCAAAAGTAATGGATATTTATACCATGCACAATAGGCATATGGCATATGGCACAGTATAAGATACAACCAATTCCATCTACAATGAAGAAGAGCAACATTTAGCAATGTAATTAACATAATTTGGTATTAAAAGCTCATAATCCTTGAAGAAGACAAAATATTGCTATTTTGAAATTTAAAGAAATGATGTTTTTATTGAAATGAAGGTTTCATTTAGTTACACATATTTTGCTTCATATAATTACCGAATTTGACATGAAATCAGTATATGACAACACCTACTTTAATGTGATGCAAAATCATGATTGGAATAGTAATATCATGTTATAAAGCAAGTTGGATATTGAATTCTACATGTGCTTACAGGAGACCAGTGCAGTCTTGCTTCATTGTTGGTTAAATATAGAAAGAGTACACATACTGTCATCAAAACAGAACAGACTCAAAGGAGTAGTTTTGCATGTCTGCTACACTATTTTCTTTTGTTACTTTTGAACGAGCATACACATAACAATATGTATAACAAATATGTTTATGCACTATCTCATGGGAGATCAGGGTACATATGTTTTTTCATTTGTGAATAGTCATTTGCGACATTTCGTATGTTCATTTCCAGCTGCTGTTGTGCATACTTATTCCACCGCTGATTTTATTCGACCGCTGCATTACGTTTATACAGATGAAAGAAGATGAACAAGTTTCTGCTAATCAAGGAACTCCTGTTAATGTTCAGGTAATGTTAAATAAGTATGTTTAATGTGGCATCAGTAGTGTAGACGTTTAGTTATTTTACATCACTCATATAACAATCTGACAAACAATGATTCATGATTGACAGCAAATTGGTTCTTTAACATATCCATATATTTCAAAACTGACGAAAATGTCCTATCATTAAACAAGATTATACACTTCACAAATTACAAATTAGACTGTGAACCAGTCATAATTATATCCGACATGTACAAATATTATCTGGTCATTTGTATGCATAGTGTATTGTCTTTTATGAACGCTTTAGTTAATATGACCACCAAAGGAAATATTCATTAATCCCTAGATTTAAAACTCGTCAAAACGTATATAAGTGTATCAAATATATATACATGTACATATACATATACATGTAAATATACATTACAGTCATGATAATGCCTTACTAATATTTTTGTAAACTGTAAGATCGTGTTTGTAAATCATTGTAATTGTAGACTGTAAATGTAGAATTGTGTTTGTAAATCATAATAAGTGATCTGGAATTGTAACAATATTAGTACTAACAAATCAATTTTTGATAATATTGTTAATTGTAGATAAATCTATGCCAAAAAATATTGGAAACGTAAAACTTTCTACAATCCGTTTGTAACTACATTTTCAGGATATAAACTTATATGATTGGCTGGTTAAAAGAAACTCGTAATCTAGTACATCGTACTGTATGTGATAAGAAACTAGCATGATGTAGTAGGTTCGATGGTGGAGGCTAGGAATAATTATAGTTTCACATCAAAATATTCCTATATGGTCCATGAATTATATGGTCCAAATCATTGTGATACCATTTCAATGCTAATGCTTAATCTGGAGCTTGTGTTTTAATTTTAAGAGATGCAAAAGTTTCTTTATGTATTAGTGTGATTAGGCACACACGTCAGACGCTATAATATGTGAATCAGAAGAGATCATTAATCTATTACTTAAACCGTCAAAAGCATATCCATAACTCCATAGCGTTTTTGTATCATTCTCTCTACCTCAGACATATGATACAGATAACTAATGTACATGCAGAGCACAGCAACTATTTGTTACGTTTAAGTACTTAATTTGTACCGTGTAATGATCATTATACACCTGGAGACATGAAACTTGGAAGGTTGTCTACATTGCTATATCATCATTGGACATACAGCGTAGAATGACAAGAGATTGGGTTAGACTTTTAGCTGTTTAAACTGAACTAATTGTGAGGCAGAACGCTGGAAAAAAAGTACAACGCAAAATGAAGGGAGTTTCCATACATAAATGAAATTTGTATGTCTAAAACTAAGTATTCCTGTTACACGCTGATTCAGGACAATGATATCTTCCCATCACTATTAAGCTACTAAGTTGATTTCAATACAATAACTATTAGGAATGAGTTTTTGTTCATTAATTAATGTGCAAGATTATCTAAGCTAGAAAATATAACCCCAAAAAAGATATTAACATTGGACTATTGCAATAAGATTAGACTTCATCAATATTAATATTCATATCGCATTTGGATAAATCCAAACATATTAAAGGACATTTTGTAGCCCTGTCAATCAGTGGATACAGATGCAGTAAATGTTGTTGTAGAATGCTTTACTAAAATCAACAATAAGCAATCAATATCAAGCAGCGAAATAACTATTTAAAAACAAGCTAATGTAAACGCGTTATTGTGTACAAGCAAAAGGGAATGTTTCAAGGAGTTATAACTCCTGCAATATGATTAGAAAACTGATAGAAAAATTAAAACAATGTCGGGAAAATAAAACATTTTGAAGATACATATCATATGATGTTGCAACCCAATGCTATGTACAGAATTTATTACGCAAAAACACAGGTGTAATGTTTAATATTGAAATCCATGAGAAGACAGGTTAAGGTCTCATGAGTACAAAGCTGCATACACAATGTAGTTCCAAGATGTACCTAGATAATTTCATGTAAGTTCACGTAAAAATTGATATTGTTGTATTATCTACAGGTCTATGCACTCCATGACCACACAATTATATGTGTATATGTGCATGTTATTATATATTTATTAAATCTCTTTACCAACAAAGAGTTCTTACAAGCATACTTATGCGATACATTACGTACGAAATTGATATAATTTTGAGAATCTGTACTGCAATATATTATAGTAAACTAGGCGTAACGTACTTTTATTGAAAATGATTAAACTATATTGAGTCACGAAATCATAAACGTTGCTTTTTGCTTTTTTTTCCAACATTATTCCATACAATTTATGTGTAAAATTTCAAAGAAGTCAACCGTGTTAAACATGCATGTTTAAACGAGTACACGTATCAAATGTGTACTTCTTTAACACGACTGTATGATGTTCAGTTTCTTCAGATAGTGAAAGAAATGTATTTACTAAATCTGCGCTCCATGTAAATTGCACTTGCATTCTATTGTTACTTTGTTTGCTTTGCGTCGATCCTCTCATTTTTGTTTTGTTGATTGTCTCAAGAATACAGTAGGATTTTATATTTCTCAGATTCAACATCATTTCCTATTTCTAGTTTCCAATTTGAATGGACTAGAATCGCATTGTTTTGGACAACTGATTGATGTCACATTCATGAGTTTAATTGTAAAGAGAGAGCGAACTGTATTTTTTTCATATTTTCTTGCCTGCTTGAAAGATAATTTTAAAATAGCCATAGCTTAATACACAAAGTGATGGCAAAATGGTTGTGTTATATTGCATACATACATCAAGTATACAGATGTTGTGGATTATCCATCAGCTTTATATTCTTAAGTTAATGTTACTGCTGATGATGCTATTACAAAAATGGCATCTTTTATGGTTGATCCAGAAAGGTATGTGCATGTGCATGTGCCCCTCTTCAAATAGATGACATGCTGTCAGTATAAACAATCTAGTCATGGAGTATGAAGTCACAATGGAAACAACTTTCAAAGTCATGCATGTTAGTATCCAAAAGCAAAATAAGACTAGCTAACACTTACTAATATTAACTGTTCCAGTCGAGACCGAACTCGAGGCAACCGCATCCCAGAGAGAAGAATAATGCAAGCGTTATTTCCCAGCAGACGTAAGTAGCCATACTCCACTTATTTAACAACCAGCAAGAAATAACTGCGCGTTCGCAATATTTGTATAGTGTGCATTCATTATATTGGTAGCCTTGAAGTTTTAAAAGGAAATATTTCCTTATGACATCAGGTGGTAATAATAAATGTTTCCCGCACATTCTTAACGGAAATGGAAGAGAATCCAAGCTCACAAAATCAATGGTCAATGACAAAGGAAGCAGTTGCTTAAATATACTAAGTGAAAGGTAAATGCAGAAACGTTTATGAACTGACGGCAGGCATTTTGCATATGTTTACAGTGCAATGTTATTTGCCATTGCAGACGTCGGATCCAGGGTTCAACAGATGAAGTCAATAATGTTTGGTGTGCTTATTTTAGCTTCAAAAAGTAACCTTATATTATTGTAATGTAAATCATATTAACTAGTGCACAAACTAATTTTTGCGGATGGAGGATTGAATGTCAGTTTGAACATTCTTTTTTAACAGCTTTATAGGAAGGCTACAGTTTATGTTATTGCATACCTTGTTATCGTATCTGGTAAATTTTGTTTATCATAACATTAAGGTGATTAAAAGGGTAGCGATCAAGGTTACGAGGGCAGTTTTAATTATTTATTTCTTGCATAGTTTTGCTTTTAGAACAGCAGCAGAAGTGGTGAACAAACCACTTTGCTAGAGATATTATTTGTGAAGAATAAACATTTCTACGAGGCTGAACAATAACGTCGATGACATTTAAGCCAAAAGCATCTCTACCTTATCAGATTATTTTTTGACTCTTTTGTTTCTTACGCGCTGGTCATTCAGCATTGGTTATTCACCATCTCTGCAGCTACCATGATCAAGATCAAGGACCTAAACGATACTTTGATCATGTCAATTTATCGTTATAAATCCGAATGAAACAGCTTGTACATTAGAAAAAAGTTTTTAAATTTGATCATGTCCATGTCCCCAGATCACCAAGTATAATAAATATTTTTTTAAGTATAATCATCCACTCCATTAAACACAAGCAAAATATTACAGTTTTCTCTGATCACCTTAGTTATTTGTGTATATCGTTGCGTGACATAAATCACGGCAGTATTTTTATGTCTACCTCGAGAAAATATTTCAGCTGGATTCGATTGTTTATCTAGCATTACATCATCGTATACTATGATGTTATAAATGAATCCATGTAAGTCATCTACGGATGGAGCTTCATCAATATCAGTAATAAAATCAATAAAACTGTTTCTGTCTTCGTCCAATAATTTTGCATTTTGATTAAGATATATAAGTACTTTGAATCATGCTTGATCATCTACAGATGGTTATACTAAATATACTTTATTCCACCTGAGCCATCGCCTGATCAGATTAGGCAATAGTTGTGCTTTACCAGATTCTGATTGGCTTATTATATAATGATTCTAATATAATTTGGTCACGCTGGATTGTGCCATACTGATTCTTGTTTTCTTATCTCTGAGAAGTCCATTATATCCATATATCTACATCAACACCCACCGTTGGATTTACAACACTAACAACAAAATATAAGAGACGCGCACTTACAGTCAAGTGGGTGAAATGTGGTACAAACAAATATACATTTATATCCGCGTCGAAAACAGCGTGTGGTGGCAATATCGCTGCTTCATTTTGGAAATTTCCATGAGCTCCATGGGCTAAATACTGTGGCAAGAAACACATTCCTGGATATTATCATTATTGTTTCCTGGAACTCGTCTCGATATCAGACACGATAACCAAGATGCAACAAAACATTGAGAGCATCTAGTAAATAAGACTGATCAAGCGTGTCACATTCTTGATGTCGCGCATAAAAGTAAAGATTTGCAACAACAACATCACGCAGATGTGAAATTGATTCATGCGTTAAAGTATATGCTTAATAAGTCTCTCAGAGAAAAACTCGTTAGGTTTCTATTCAAATCTGCCATGAAAGGTAAAATAATACTAGCAGCTGGTAATTAGTCAACTGATTATTGCAATGGAATCTGTGTATTATTCCCCGCGAGGGCTTTGGAAAGTTAAAGCAGCGATTGGCAAATTTTCTGAAGCAGCAAACCTTTCACGTGATGTTGCTCTCGCGTGGTTAACACGACAGGCAATCTTGCAAGTCTATCTATGTCCACCTAAAGAAAATAATACGCACAATTCGACGTTAGCATCCCTAATGAAGTTCATAAAGCAGATATACGTTTCTTATAACAAGATACCATTAATATTGGCAAACGTCAATACACATACAAATACGCCTTAACTATCTTTGACGTTGCTAGTAGATATAAAGCAGCGGAACCATTCTCAACAAAAACAGCAACTGAAGTTGCATATGCGTTTGAACGAATTCATCAGCGAGGTTCCGGACCACAAGGTGGTTTGTGATGGCCACTTCTATTACAGGCTGATCTTGGCAAAGAATTTCGTGGTGCTGTATCATCGTTGATGAACACGTACATCTTTAAAATCAGACAAGGACACTGAAATTAATCGTGATCACTCGATCGTTGAACGGTTTATTCGAAAACTTGCTGATATATTCAGATATCAACATGCGAATGAAATATCCGCTGACTTAAAGCCCCTGAGCAAAGTTTAAGAGGATAAATATCGTGAATGGATTGCAAGGTTTACCATGTGTGATAGCTGCATTGAATAAGTAAATTACTCCTTCTTTAAATCCTAATGCGATCACAAAAAAATATATTCCAATAAAACGTGAATCTTCTTCTCAACCAGTACCAGGTATTGTGTTACAGTAAAATATTTATAGAACCTGGTGAACTTTAAGGTGGCAGAAAAAGAGCAACGGATCCTATCTGGAGTCTGACCATACACAAATCATACAGCGCGATAGACCTGCAATCTACATATTAGATTAAACTGCTCAGCGTGGCTTTGTACCCGAACAATTACAAAACTTTTATGCGGATAAGCAATTACCACCAAGCACACTTTTACGAACTAGCCCCTCTCCCTCCCTCAACATCGATTACAGTCAAGACAGGTCAGCATCACATTTGCACGTGTGTGACCACGACTACTATCAAATTGTCTTGGAATACTGAAACAAAATTACTGCGCTACAGCTTGCACAATGATTATTTTGTTGTTGTTTTAGCGTTATGATAAATTCAGTATCTATATCAAAATCACGATTATTTTGTCACATTGATTATATCTGGCTGTTTTTTATTTATATCGAACTTCTTAGTTATTTCTTCGGTTATTACGCAATTCATGATAACCCGCTTCTTCTGACACGAGACACTGCGAATTAAACTAAATGTGACCACTCAATACGATCATCGACTATCCAGATAATAGTATCAATAATAGTTAGTCCCTGCGACGAGTGAATAGTTATAGCGTATTCTAATGTCCACGGCGATTTATCCATGTTTAACGTGCTCCCAACAACATCAACAACGACGAAAACAATGTCATTTAGCATAAGATTTTGTATTCCATCATCAGGAATCTCAACATCAACATTTTGTTGTTTTGTATCTGCTGGGCGATAACATAAAGGTACAGGTAGATTTTGATTCATGTGACATAAATAATTGTTGTTAAAGCGTATCTAAAACTATTTTTCTACTCGCAAATATCAAATCAGCAGATCTCCTTAAAGTCCAAAAATCATTCATAGACTTTTCTGGATTTACTTTACGCATTATTTCACACTGTTTTATATGGTTGTAGTCTCATAAACTTTTTAAACTGTTTCAACGATTTCTCAATAGCTCTATGGCTATCAGATATTTTTTTTTATGATAAACATCAAATGTTTTCATCCAATCATGTGGAGGTGATTCAGTAAAAGGTGGCGGTTGACCATGATCACCAGACATTATCACAACATTATTGTTTAATATCAGCCAATCAAGAAATATTTAATTTCTCTAGCGACAATGTGCTTATATCGTCCCAGATAATATGTGTTGCCCATTCGTGATGGATTTCATGCATCTCCGCACCATCTGAAGAAATTAAGATATGTACATGATTTTGCACCTTCTTTTATTTCAATGGCGAATTTATTAGTCGATTTCAAAACAATCTTATCTGAACTATTAATCATAAATAAGCTAACTGCGAGTGTTTCTGTACCTGAACCTCCTCATCCATTATGATAAACAGTCTTATGTCTAGCCACATGATCGTATTCATTTGGTGCCGATGACTTTGATATTTAATTATTAGTATTGTAATATATCTCCGTGATTTCAACTTCGGCATATTCAGAATAACTAAGTATATCTTCGTGTTTTATTCTCCATTCGCCCCATGCTGCACGATTGTTAACACGTAATTGTTTTAACGAATCCGCATACTTCTTGTTGATATAAAATGAATCCATCACGCCTCTGCATAACGAGGAAATCTGCTGATCATCCATTATATGTTTCTCAAAATGTTTGCATGCATCGAAGATCTTAAATTAGTAAACTGCGGTGACTCGCAGTCAGTATAACTCACAATAGTACCTAATTTTGTTTTGTCTGATAAATAAGCATTTCATCGGCTTATAAATGTGTTTTTTTTCCGTCGCATCTGAAATTATAAAATCGAGTTCAGCATCGACCATAATTAATCTTCTACACCTTCTTTTATGATCACGTGATCCTCCTTGTATAAATTTACCGATTATATTTCTGCCGTGATCGTTTGCAAATTTCTCATCTTACTCGTCTTTGCATTTGACAATATCATCTTAAAAATTATCATCAAATAGATATGATTCTGGCATTCATACTAGTTTCTGCACGCGGTATGATATAATTGCTTCACTTACGCATGAAGATACTAAAATCCAGCATCAATCATGTACTGCAAAAGTACTATTGTAGCCCATCAATTTTTTTTAGAAAAATGTCTTATAAGCCACACACAAACACACGGATAGAGATTCGAGTAAAACTCAAACGAATCGATACAGGCAAATCTGGTTAAATCAAATTTTGGAAGTGGTCCATTTATCGCAACTCTAGTCATTTCGTGTACAGGATGTACAAATCTCTTAAAATTTACTTGTTTTTTTATTTCCTCGCTTTACATGCCATTTATTTCCTTTTTGAGGTAATTTAATCCTTTTGTTATGAGTTATATTCATATTTTCTTTATTTAGTTAGGGTGAAAACTCCATGATTCCTTTAAATGTTTTTTGTTTAAAAAGTCAACAAAATATGGAAAATTGAACAAATTATACACATTTTCTAATGACCTTCGATGAAGTTTTACTTACAATTTATATGTTGTTAGACGATATTATCATTTTTGTTGTTTTCCTTAAAAATCATTTAAAGAATTTATGAGGTTTTCGTCAAACATTAAATGAAAATTGAGAATGATTACATTATTGTATAAATAATGATGCTGTATATTATATGTTTGTTTAAAATCCCAAGATGTACAGCTTTCCCATAGTGCATTCAAAGTACCATTGCACAGGCAATCAATGTAAACTGCATATGTATTGCCTGCATTGTCAAAATGACTGATTATCTGACTGGTGTTGCTGTTACAGTAATACATGAAGTTAGCTTTAGACATTATAAGTTTGTTATGAATAACCGATCAATTATATCTCCTAGCAACGGTTTATATTACGTCAGTGCGTACTGATTCAGTGTTTTTCATTTTATATAGATTTATATAAAACTCACAAAATCATGAATTTTTATAATGTGCTTGGAAACTGAAAAAATAAAATCACATTTTAAATCGACTACTGTGATTCTGCTAAGAAATCGACTGTTGTTCTTTTATTCTGTATATTAAATATTTTATCATAATTAGTAAGTAATGCGTCCGATGGCCGATTGCGCTGAAACTCTCATGCTCGAGGTCCGTGGTTTGATAGTCGTGAAAGATGAATTGTCTGCGAGGGCGATCTTATACCAGAATTTGTAATTTATTGGGGCTCATCTTTCCCCCGTCATCGTGTCAGCATACCTACCCACTACTTGAATTCAGTTTTGATTCAACCATGGGTTGACAAATGTGGGATAGATGTGCTGACACGAGGAAAATGCTTGTCATCATCATTATATCATCATCATCAACAACAAGAACAAAAACATCATCATCGTCATTAAAAACAGAGTGTTCATGTGAGATCCTGACCTTGTGACATCAATAAAGTGATACCCCACTCATTCCATTAGAAACATTGCTAGACTAAAAATAAACCTTATTGGGTTCCTGGTCACAAAGACCTTTAGCCCTCTGAGATTGAAAAGTTTCAGTTACCAATATATATGAATTCTCCTAGGGATAATGTCTAAAAGGGCAATCATGGAACCACACAAGTTTTATCTGAATGGATCTTGTGGATCCTTTTACCGTCAAAATCGGTAAATAAAAGGTTCAGTGTAGACTGGTTCAAAATCGAACATATAACTCCATTGCTGATTTTTTTCTATATTCTAGATCTTTATTGAAGTTTCTTTTTTTCTCTAGTTTTAAATTCATCTTTAGTCGGTTCAGAAATTCCATTATAAAAAGGGGAACACCAGGCCATCCTAACACTGATCTGATGGAAATTTGATAAATATCTACAATAAAGTCAGGAGAATTTATTTCAATCACCGCTGATAATGTTGGTTTGTAAACAGTGATTGTTATTTCAGATTCGTTTCCAGTAATAGATTTAATTCTGCGTTGGAACACATTATTAATCTGTTCTATTTGATAAGTGCCCATTGAAATTCCAAATACTTTGCAATAAGGAGTTACATCAGGTTTATTCTGATTCGCAATTACCAGTGAAATATTTGCTGGTAATCAACCGAATGGTTTTGGCCTGATATTTGGCCAGCTATGATAAATCCGTAACTGACGTTGAAATTGCAGTTGTAAAGTTAACGCTAAATTCAAGATTGGTCGAACTTACTAATATCATAGTAGTTTTTGACGGCGTTGTATTAGTGACAATCTGTCATTATTTTCATTGTTATTATTTAATTCTCCATTCTTCGCTTTGGTTGTTGTCACTAGCGATTATGAATGCTTCATCGTAGGTTTCATTATCGTTGCGAACTCCTCATCAGATATTTTATCATCACCAAGACACAAGGAAATATATGTTGATAATTTAGAGTAGGCGACTGTAGCTGTGTGTAATTTCATCATGTACTCAAGTAATTTATAACTCCCCTATGTAGATATTTTCGTAGCGGTAATACTGAGAATATCTGCACATGTTGTTGCAGTAGAAACGATAATTGTTACAACTACAGGCACCGTCATCGCTATTGTTGACAATAATAATCCGGTTTTAGCAATTACCACAGAAACAGAGTAAACTACTATATTAATATCAACCATAGATCTGTGATATCTTTTTACTTTCACTGTATAATCGTCAATGATATGTTTAAGTTCAGTCCTCCACTTTCACGCCTGGTTGCATTATGACGTTGAACGGCAATAAATGACGGAGTCATTTGATTAATTATACTATCTTCTAGGTAATTAATTGAGGAATTTTAGTTACAAATTCCAGACACCACCAGTAATTAGCTGAGGCCGTACATTTATCCGATGATTCCTGCGAAGATGTTTCTTCAACATCTGTATCTAGTTAATGGGGATGCGGTAAGCATTCTAAATTCTACACCGCAAAATACAGACAACCTACATACACCAGCGACGTAATCGCTGTTTTTGATAGTTTTGTTGTGGTGGCCATTCTGCTAATTCTGATGATACGATGTACACAATGTTGATGATCTGCTTTTGTGGAATTTTAAAAAGATTCGTTTTTTAATCATATAAGGATTTTCATTAATGATATCGTTCAGTTTCGTGTTAATGTCAACGAGTCTAATAACAACTGTTATTAGACTCGTTGTTAATAGATCTGTTCATATTTCTACGAAAATTCAGAAACCTTTGTTCATGAGTGGAATAATCAGTTCTGAATGCGTTTATTCCATCATTAATCGTTGTTATTGCTCTCACTTGATATCATCGACGTATTTGCTTTGTTACAGCGTCATTATCTGTGATTGAGTTATCAACGTATATAACTTTTTTCTTGACATCACTAGTAAATTAACCACCATCTTTCTTAACATAGTTGTTAACTGAATTACCTTGATCAGGAAAATTAAAGAATTATTAATAATCGTGGTGGGAATTCGTATAACTAAATCTGGTACTTGTATGTGGCTTGTTTTAATCCCCCTTGTTTATTCTGAAACATAACGACTTCATTTTGGTCCAAAGTTGTGATATTTAATAAATCATAGAGTTTATTTATAAGCTGATCAACAGTTGTATATTTAGATATATCGACTTTCTGAGTTCTACCTTGTGAAGTTCTTTCAAAAATATCTACCAATTATGCTTACTAATGTCTGTTTAAATGTGACATTGTAATTTATTCAAACAGGAGTTTTTGAAATGGCGATGTTGAGTTTTATACAGCATCAAATAAATTATATACTTCTCGACCACATACTGGAGATCCGATATTTGTTTTTGTATTGGTAGCGTTGCATACCTGATTGGAGCAATTTTATTGAAGACATAATTAAGAAATTATTTTGGTGGCGCAAAAACATACAAATTTAAATAAACAATTACACGTGGATCAATTGCGTATCGGACCCAATGTGTGCCTGGTCCAGATACTTTATCAACAATAACAGCAGTTTCATGTTGAGTTACAACTGTAGGTAACTGATCACGCATATAAACTCAACTGAAGTCTTTTATATTTAGATGCTTAGCTGCATTACGTAAATTAAAATTAGACATAGATAGAATCATCGAAGTGTCCTTGACATCATTGAGTGATTATACTGACTTTCTGATAACGATAGCTTATTCGGACTACTTGCATATATTTTCTCGCTTTAGCGACATTGTTACCGCATTACTACTTTTTATTTATGATTGTAGCTTTTAAATCAGTCCAGGAGTCAGACTGACACTAAATTGATGATATGACATTATAATATTATGAGAGACCTAATTACGTTTTCAGAACATATTTACATATTTTCTTCTGGGGCATGAACGACTCCCATTCGTCCACCAGCACCTTTACGTAGCGTTGATTTATCGCTGAGTATAATTTGCAATAGCTCCTAGATGCAAACGAGTTCGAAAATGTATATCTACAACAGATTGTCTGGTTCAATCTAAATGTTCTATTGAATAGTAATAAAATGGATACAGTGTTGTAAAATCCAACTGTCATATTTGTGAACCAGTATCAATGATCAAAATTACACAAAAATCTTCGGATGATTCTTGATGTCCATTTATCTATAACGAAACTTCAGAAACACCAAGTTTATCAAATAGTATAATACAGTGCGTTTGATCATTTACTTGTGCATCATTTTGTAATGCAATAAATATACGTATTGGTGTAGAAACACCTTACTGAGAAGCTATTTGCCATGTGAATAAACCGTTAATTCTACTTTGAACACTATCTGTGGTCATTTTTAACAATGATATGTTCATTTCGAACCTTGACTCATCAAAGATAGCAACCGGTCTTCTTCAGATATTGATGGAGCCATCACTGCATCCACAATGAAAGTTTTGTAAGTACTACCATACCAGTATCACCATCGAGTCGCCATATTGCGTCATTGTTGGCACCTTTTCGCACGAGTACAACTATATGTTTATCTCCAAACATAACCGTGCTAACATTTCTAAGAAATCCAAAGATATGTGACAGTGGAATTGTACACTATAATGCTATTCTATTACCTTTTATCATTGCTCGGCGTGCTGTACTTCCTACGTTGAATTCTGGATTAACGCTTTGCAGTAACTAAAATACAGCAACAGGCCGGAATATCATTCCAGATTGTTGTGGATAGGTTACAATAGCATGTTTCGTTTATATTAAATTATAATGCCTATTATCAGGAAAATAAGTTATTACCTTTGCAAACATTTTTGATGGAGCAGCTGTATCTTGCAAGACAAGGAATTGTCATGATAACGTCCACGTCTTTCTGAATTGATTCAATATTTTTTCCGTTAATCATGTACGTAGCGCTATCAAACAACGCCATAATACCATTATTAACAAAACCAACACTAATATTTGCTACATATTCAGTATTATCTTCATTTAAAATTTCACCTTCGACTTCAATAAATACCTCAGCGGGTAAGAAATATCTAGTTGTAACCTGGACATGTAGTTCGATTCGTCCACGCAGATTTGGATCTCGAGCGTCATAACACTAATACTAATCATCCCGAACGGATTCATCTTTGACGACTGGTGCGTCCATGTCAAACGCTGCATCAGCTATATGCTTGAACATATGTATCATTATCGTCTTTGTCTAACACGAAGACCACTTCCTGCTATCAGGTTAGCAGTTATATTTTCATCTTTTTCTGACATTGGTACATCAGCAAACTCAGCTAGGTTTTGATTAGCAGCTTGATTTATTTTAAAAACATTTGAGGGAATCACTTCAGTGAAGGACAGTTTCACTGGATGAGGTCGAACCGCTTGCGGTCTACGAAGTAATCTTGCTGTTATCTCCATGATTGATGAAATGCTTTGCTATCAATATCACCGACAGTGCCTATAACATTTTCACAAACAACATCAATAGCTTTCATTCCTAGTTACTTTTCAATCGGTATTGTCTTTGGGGCTATCATTCTTAACAGACACTAAACATCATCACCTAATTCATCTCCATAGCTTTTTTGTATACTGATAATCGAGAGTTTATTACCCTGATCATGGTAGGTCCATGTTGAGTATTATATATGGTCATTTTAATTCACTGATTTTATCACTAATTATATCTAATCACTGTGGTAGTCATCGGCGATTTCATTAATGAGGGACCGATATACATTAATATACATGATACCGCCTGTAAATAATCGTTTGCAGATATCACCTGCTTCATTGGTGATTTCTGATGAATTATTACCAGCTCATTTTTCTCCAAAGAAGATTTCTAGTCGATCAACATCAGCAAGGACATTATTGGGACAAGTTTTAAAAACAAAAAACACTTCATAGACCACTTCCTGATCAAGATCATCTTTTTTGCGAAATATCCATTTGCACCAAATATCACGTCTTATAGGTTTATCAACATATTCAGATTTTTAGTTCTTTCTGCTATTTTTTGCAGTACTTCACCATTTTTTTCTAACACAGGTAGAATGACTTTAGTGGTCTCAGTGATAGGTTTAATAAATTAAGTGGCTTACTCTTTGAATTGGTACTTAATAAACATAATGCTCAACTAATAGGCATTAACGATTATTGCAGACAATGCCAGCGAGGGAGCAAGCTGCCCAGCACTGCCAACAATACGCAGAGACGCCTCTCATGTTTGGATCGCTGTCTCCTTGGTAGCTTTACGAAAACTATTATCTTGCACTCGAGTTTATTCTAATACGCTAGTAATTATTGGGAGATAACGCTCTTTAGTTTGGTCATCACCCAACGGGCGAGTTTATGTTAGCCTAATCTTTTACATAGTGAGTTGCGATGCCGCGGAATTTTGCATTGTCGTGGGAAATGTTATACGTAATCGCACGGTTCTTTCCACAAAGTGCATTGCTATATTAAGTCAGAATAGTTAGAATGCTATCCTTAACAAATGCAGTATTGAATCTACTGAAAGTACACGAGGTTAGGACCTTGGGTCTGTTCCTGAGGTCGGACTGATATATATGTTTACTTAAAACGCCTGCCCTTTGGATGATCTCATGGGACATGCTCCTGGCCTGAAAAGTTTTATGAGAGATTCAGCGGAACTGGGAACTTTTTCATGCAGATGAACCAGATGCACACCGCCTTCCAAGACAGGCGTTGGTTGTTCTTTTATCCTTGCCTCCTCGTCAAATTTACGACGTGGTTGACCCTGCTCTGTTGAGTATGGATTATATATTTGAGAGCCCAGGCAACCTGTTTTATTAGTCTTTGCGCCACTCTACCTGCTGTAAAAGCATGTCAAGAGTCGGTTGATGCTCACAAAAGAAATGATTTATACTGTTCTTGAGCTCATTGCCCATGTACATTACTCTTTTGTTTTTCGTCTGATTGCAACACTAATAATGATGTAGAACCTCTGTTATCAGTATGGTTTCCGCCCTAGTTGTGGACGCTTTTGTGAAGTGACTGGTACTAGCTGAGAGAACCTATGTCAATGCTTCTTGTGGATCATCTGCCAAATAATGAAAGCCGTACCTACTGCGTCATTTTATGTCGATCACGGGCCTCAGATTAAAACACCGCTGATGCACCAAATACCTCAACCAGTAATGGCACAAGAACTACACTGATATGTGCACTTTCATTAAGTATGCCTAGAATATGTTAGAATATTACGTCGCGTCGGTGAAAATGCATTAGAACATATTAAGTTTCAAGAACGTTACGCAAACAGTGTGCGTCGGGTCCGCAAAGACATCATCACACTGAAATGAAAGCGGATTACCTTTCGGAACACGGCCATTTTCATCATCATGTTATCGAAGGTGGCAATTTAGTTTTTGTCACAACAATATTCATCTATTCCCGGGGACTGAAGAGTGGAAATGTTCCTGCGACTACCGGTCGAGGCGGCAACTCATTAAGATAACCCGCGTAAGGCTCTCGATGTCATCAGGACTCCGCTAATGGCATCTAGGGCGCGAAATAAAAGACTCAGTAACTTAATGCATGGCGTGGTATTCATAAGAGTCTCCCAAGCTTGACTTTGTAACCCGCCAAGCCAAATGAAACAGTATTTTTGCTGCACACTAATACTTTACTCGATCGAACTTAAAAACCTTTGTCAGCCCAATGCAAACCACCACGATAAATCTTTGAACTGATCGTGTGTGCCTTACCAATTCGTACTGCACATATTATCGGAATATACCCTAATACTGCCTGAATATATTCTCACCAGCTAAAAGAACGTTGAATCAGATTGGAGGCCTCTCTCTGCCTCTCTAATGAGAAAGTCTTTAGAGTACCCTTCGAGCCATCATATTACAGATATTCGGTCACGTCACGATACGGTGGTCCATGCAATATACAAGCAAAGGACTACAAAACTAACATTCAATGTGTACTGCAAATATTCTGGTCCTACAGCAGCCAATATTCTTCGAGTTGTGTGCCTGTAATCACAACTAAGAATGTGCATCACCTCCTAGCTGGTTTGGTTACTGTTCCGGTTGTGTATGTAAACGACCGTCTCTTAGTTTTTGTTCTTTGCATCAACAAGAATAGACAAACGAGCTTCAAAATATATGTCAGCCATATCTGCAGTTAGTTGACACATTTGATTTTCACGTACATGGGATAGAGACAGAGACAAAATTGACGTCCAGCACGTTGTCTGCCATAAACTCTCAAATACAGCAAACTGATTTGCATAAATCGTTTTCATTTATGTTATGTCAAACGAACGTTTAATACCAGGACAATGTGGTAACTAATCAGTCAAATCATTAATCAGTCAGAATCACAACTGTGCATAATGATTTTCTGAAACGTAGACTTATACTATGGGTGAAGCAAAAGCAATGTCAGTATAATTTTCTGACATATCGGGAGACTATTAACTAACGAAAAATTAACGCTGTTAAATATTTGTATTTCCAATATTCAATAATATTAATATAAAAGTAATATTACCAAAGAATATGGTATTAGGGAGACTTCTCTATTTGCATCAGCAATAGCGTGATTTCAGTGGTTTAACTGTGTTTGCATAGTCCCCTAGTTTACTGGCTTACCTATTTGGGCTTAAACATTGTCTTCTTTAGGTTGACGCTATAAAACGATGGATGATGGTAACACACAAAGAATTTAGTTGTGCCTGCGTACGCTTAATTCTAGAATATATATATATATATATATATATATATATATATATATATATATATATATATATATATATATATATATATATATATATATATATATATATATATATATATATATATATCTATCTATATATATATATGTGTGTGTGTGTGTGTGTGTTTGCGTGTGTGTCGGAGTCTATGTGTAAAAGAGCACTGATATTTTTATATGCCTCATTCATCTGCTTTTAACTAATGCAGTAAACATGTTACCATTATTACAATTTCAATTCCTATTGTTAACGACACGTGCTAAACTCATTTCACATTTTTCATGTTGTACATTTACAATTGAGAACTGCTCATGAATGATAGATAAGTGAAACATGCGCTGATGAACTATTGTTGGTCGTATTCGCATATCATATAGGTCATGTATCTTGCTTTCAGACAGGAGATTAAAAGTTGTCTCAGTAAAGGGCAACGGATTACATCATTCTACGAGGCACCTGTGATTATCTTCTTTCACAATGTGGTAAGCGCAGTATGTTTAACAAATGTATTTGGTGTTAACATGTTTTGAAGAGTACATTTGTTAATTTCCATACTTTATGCACCAACAAATAAAAGAACAAGGGGTCCTCTGTTTTTTTTTTACTGCTGTCAAACAATTACATGATTGATTATAAAGTTTGTATATTTTCTACTATTTCTATTCTATCATGCAACAAATCTAATGTTACTTTCTGAACTCAAAAGTTAACAGGATATAAATTGTTTAGAAAGTTTTTTTTATACAATAAACAACAATTCCACAAAAATGACAATAAAATTTCCAGCTTCTGAGAACGATGCTATTCATATCGAAACAATTACAGATATTTAAAACTCAATCTGTTAATTGAGATATAAGTTGTAATATCTGCTTCCTTCCGACATACATCCACCCTCGTATGTGTTTTCACAAATGTTATCGTTGATGGAAAGTAGCTAATACTGACATTGTAAAATAAGCAGAGCAATAGTAAACTTAAAGTTCCCACTGATACATTTTGAGATTATATTAACTAAATGGGATTATTCTTCAGTGTAAACCTGCATCTGTTTTTTATTTATAATGTCACTTTTATGCTTCGTATTTGCAATATTAACCTACATCGTCATGTTGATGTATTTAATATAAAATATAACTACACTAAATACATGTTCCTGTAATAAGACGGCATTTATGCTTTAAACAGAAATGTATAGAATGAAATAGAAATCTAATAAGTTAAATAGAGTATAATGTCAAAAGTCTATTTTATGGAAAAGCAATGAATCGCAATATTTTATACCTCAAGTGCCTTAAATAATCTTCGTAGGTATAATGTGGTAAATATTAGCAAGTACGTATGGTAATATATCCCATTTCATTAATGAATGGTAATATTTTGCATCAAACAAACTGATCTTAGTTTTATTCGACCACCAGATAATTATATTTTGGCAACGATTTATTACTACTATGTTCTTCTCATAACCAAACAACATATTAAGGAATCAGTCCATAAATATCCTCCAACGTCTTTCAATGACATTCAATTAATAGCTAATATTTATATATTTCGTATAAGATAAGTCCACCTGGAACCTTCAAAGATCCAGATATTTCAATGTATGCTGAACAAGAAGATATTGGCTTCCAAAAGAAAAATTCTTAAAAAGATTCATTTCGGAACTCCTAGATATAACTTCAGATTAGACAACTACTACAGATATAAACTATTAAAGTTCCACCATCAAATAAATTCAAAATTGTTCATATTATTATATTATGTTTCAGATCTCCTACATGATCTTTCTGGGTTTATACAGCTATATTCTAATCAGCAAGTTTGATAGATATCTGTCATGGGAGGAAATTTTACTGTGTGTGTGGGTCTTTACCATTTTTACTCAGGAGGTTATACAGGTGAGTGTAATGTTCACTACCCTACTCACCTTTTTGATTGAAGCTCATGATTTTGTAAAATATAAAAAGGTATTAATTTCCGATTTAGTCAGAAAAAAAACTAGGAAATATTCATGTAAAAAATGAAAGGCTACATTTGAAATATCCCGCCCAGTAATATCGAATGTTCACGTGTGTATTGTAATGTATATGAATATGGTAATGTTTTGATTGTACTTTAATTGCATGTCGTGTTAGATCATTATTTAAAATGGGTCCATTATCGTATTGCACGTGTGCACGACATAGGTGGGGTGTACAATAATTACAAGACTTACAAGGTATGTTGTAACTGTGGTCTAAGCAGAACCCACTTGAGGCTGTAGCTTAATATGGGTCTGCTGCTGTGAGATAATCTAGAAAATGAAAGGCTGTGTTTCTCATTAACAAATGTCAATGACCGGTTATATGCCAATTAAACATTGAGTATTTCAAATTGAATTTATTTCCTTATATAATACATGAGAATTCTTCTATCTGACATCTGACTGGCTACTGAGACAGATATATCAGATGTCAGGATATAGAATTTAAAAAGTAATTTAATTAGCTGTAGAATGGTACATAAACACATATGTATCTCTTGTATGGAGTTATGTACAAAGAAGTGTTTGTTTGCTGCAAGATATAGTAAACACATTAATTATTTTCGTGTATTTTGTTCCACAAACATTAATTTGAGCAATGGTAAAATACCTTTCCTAAGATGTTCTGAAAAATGCCATTGCAACAACCAATTTTAGAATTCAAAATCATCTGCTATAATGTAGATATTTTTCAAATTGTAATATACTACCCAATAAAATATGCGTTGATAGTTCCACTTAGTTGTATTTTATTAATTTGTGCGACACACCATGATGTTAAGCTAAAGTAAATTTCGCATTATTTATGAGTAAAATTTAACATCCTCATTACCGGACAGTATAAATATTTTGAAATGATCCAGCTTTTGCCTTAGAGGTTTTTAATTTCCACCATTTTGTTGTAGCTATATGAACTATTATCCTCTTTCCAATCGGCTTCATAAAAGTAGGGCATTGCTGTTTTATTATTGTCAGCATATCAATCGAAAGATTCTACAGAAAAGTTTTAAATTAAACAAGAAAATAAATATGGCAGGGACAACTTTGCAGTCTGCATAAAGCTTTTTAACATTTTAGTTTGCATTTGTACATAGTGATTTATAATTAACTGGACTGAAATCTCATTTTGCAAATGATGAACCAATAATGAATTATATATATATATATATATATATATATATATATATATATATATATATATATATATATATATATATATATATATATATATATATATATATATATAATCAGAATATGAAATTATCTTTAATTGATAGCTTTGATAATTTAATGTATGACGTTGTAGCCTTCGAATTTAGTTTCTATATCAGAACTACGTACTGAGATTTTACCAGTTATTACGAAACATGTAGTCAACATAGGGTTTGATGATTTATATGATTTATGTATTATTTCATATAATCAAATAAAACTAAAGAATTATTCTTACTTTCATCTATGCAACTGGTGGAGTTTCATGCTAGATCATAATGCATATAACACCTCTAAAGTCTTATTTGTGTCATGTAAAGCAACATCACCTTCAAGTCTTATTACATATATGCTCTGACGTGCGTCTGATGAAGAACATATTGGGATGGTATGACAATTGTCAATTAATATTTTCCTTGTATTCGGCATAATAAGTAATTGTATTCTAGTAATTAACTATTTATATTTAGCCACATGATAGGTCTTAGAATTATTATCAAAAATGTGGTCAGCTTCTGAAACAGTTACTAATCTCTGTAAGGTTGTCGAATCAGAATGCAGAAATTCATGAATTTATAAAACATGTGTTGTAAAGAAATAGTGTGATTTGCAGCATTGCCATAATAAATGCTGATTTAAAATGTTACGTGTCATATATTTTGTTATACTCTAGTCCATTAAACTTTCCTTGACAAATCGGGTAACAAATATTCTTAAGACATAAGTAGGGAATAAGTTTAAAGCAAAATAACATATTATGCACGCGGTTCTGTTGTTACTCCTTTTAAATAATTTTATATTTGCAGGATGACATAGTAAGATGGGATTGTTCAGACTGCCTCTATAATAATTCATTCGAATCTATAACATAAATTGTTGCTGTCTGGACGTGTGATGTATCCAACAAATCGACTTTCATTTAGCCAAAGCATGCGTTAACAATGTAGGATATGCCTTTCCTAAACAGATGTTGGTTTTAGTTTCATAATAAGGAAAGGGTCAATAGGGCAGGCAATTTGTGAAAATGGCCCTCTGAAAACATAATTATATTGATGTTAATAAGGGCTGCAATCAGTAGTCTCCCATTTCATAAATTGCATCAGACGAAATGCATGTAGCATTTTAATTAGAATTATTATCAAGTTATTTAACTATAAACGTTATAAATGGCTTAAAGATGACAAATGTTGATGTCACTTCACTGTGCAATCAGAGGTTTGCAAATTATAAATTTAAATATATGTTTTTTGTTCCTGTAACTGCTTAAACTCCGCTAGTATAAACCCTCTCCAGACTTTTGATGTATTGAACGATGCTCTATATAGTAAAAAAAGTCATTCAACCAGTATGTATGCTGAAGAAGCACTTTTGCAAAAAACATAGTTTCTTGACCAAACATTATCTTAAACACAAATTCAAGTAAACATTTGGTTTTGTTCTTAGAATCATGACAAAGCGCATTTACCGACAGAATGTAAGCACGCAATATATATATATATATATATATATATATATATATATATATATATATATATATATATATATATATATATATATATATATATATATCGAATTCTTTTAAAGGTATTTACATTCTGTTAAATAAGTTATTAACATCAAGAATGTTAAAATAATTAAAAAAGGTTAAGAAAATGATTGTTTCAAATGCATTGAACATAGCATGCACCACAAATCCTTTCATGTCTCATTATTCTAATCATCTCCTTCATCTAATAGGTATGTACGACACCGTCAAAGGACTGGGCAAGCAGATTTCGTAATTATATAAGAGATGGGTGGAATATATTAGACATCGCTACATTATTTCTGTTTCTTCTTGGAATGATTCTAAGAATTTTTGATCATCCACAAATATCAGAATCTGCTCATATAGTCCTTGGGATAAACCTAATTACGTTTTACCTGCGACTGTTGCACATTTTCTCTGTGCATAGAGAACTTGGACCAAAGCTAGTGATGATACTGCATATGGTATGTATGTTAACTATTTAAAAAAAAATATGTTTCGTGTATTCAGCTAGAACTCTATATATTTAAATAGTTTAATACCCAAGTTTGATCAAATGAAAAGATACATTTTAATTGAATCACTAAATTCATGTAAGACAATCAAATATGAGGACAACATGTACAAGTCATAGATTAAGTTTGCTATTTACACAAATTATTATCAGATTCTTTAGATAACAATAAATACTCCTTTATTAATTCTGTTCCCAATACGGAACACCATACTTTGAATATACAATTCTTCCAAATAGTTATATTTATGATATTTTATATGAATCACATCTTGACTATTGTTATTCAAAGTTTAGGACATTAAGCTAATATCAGAGACTTTCAAACTAGTGGAAAACTTGCCAGCATATATATATATATATATATATATATATATATATATATATATATATATATATATATATATATATATATATATATTTGTTGTGTTAGGTTTATTCAGAAACCTTTACCAGATATGCTTGATAATTGACTAGTAGCATTGATCCAAACTTGGCAATCAAATCTGTTACGCCTATACCAAAAGTTTGCAAGTTAAAACATAGCAAACAGTGTCTCCCATAACTATTGTAAATTTCAAGGGTTATTGCTGTTAAATTTGTTTAACAATATGATTGCTCCTGGAAAGAAGTAAATCAAGGAATGAATACGCTATTTGTATACTAATTTTATATTAATGAGACAGCATTTGTAACACATACATATCTATAAATGTTACGTTATATCATCTTTGTTTAATGCGTACATTTAATGCTATTTTACAGGTTTATAATCTGGCCTACTTTTTTATGATATTGTTGGTTTTTATTGTGGCTTATGGAATTGCTTCATATGCAATATTGTACCCGCATACAGAACCCAGCCTTGAAACATTAACAGAGATATTCCGGCGTCCATACTGGAATATTTATGGAGAGCTTATGTTAGACACAATTGATGGTAGTACACAAAGTCTCAGACATGTCATCTATCTATCTATCTATCTATCTATCTATCTATCTATCTATCTATCTATCTATCTATCTATCTATCTATCTATCTATCTATCTATCTATCTATCTATCTATCTATCTATCTATCTATCTCTCTATCTCTCTCTCTCTATTTCTCTCTCTCTCTCTCTCTCTCTCTCTATATATATATATATATATATATATATATATATATATTTATATATTTCTCTCTCTATCTCTCTCTCTTAATATCTCTCGCTATCTATCTATCTCTATCTCTCTATCTCTCTCTCCATCTCTCTCTCTTAATCTCTATCTCTCTCTATCTATCTTCTCTATCTCTCTCTATCTGTCACTCTATTTCTCTATCTCTCTCCCTATCTATCTATCTCTCTGTATATATATATATATATATATATATATATATATATATATATATATATATATATATATATATATATATATATATATAATCAGTCCTTACGGTTGTTTCATACTGCTTACTAAAGTCATAGAGAATTTAAATTTTATGTGTTTGGAACAGTAGCAACAAATAATATATTTGTTGTCACATCTGGATTTTCGCTTGTCTAGCTTTCAATTGAGGCACAAATGCTCATGTTACGTTCAAGACTGGGTGTTTTATTTTATGCAGTGTTTGCAGGTGACATCCAAGGTAGGACAACATTTCCGTTGTCATATGACTCCCAAACGTTTAAACTGTCATCAGACGGGTATTATTAGTAATAGTTCAAAAACCTGGCCCAGATCATTTTAAACTTTGGAATGGCGAGATGATATATGTGCTCTTAGGCGATTAAAAAAGACCTACATTTGAGCTTAGTTGAATCTAAGCTGGAAGAAATTCACTTATATGTGGTTTGGAAGAGCATATCTAAAAACCTAACTGTTTGTCGATAACGCTAATTAGTACTCGCATACATTGAAGCATCCGAATACACTTAAGTACTATGTAAATGTTCTTTTTCAACATCGATAAGAGCAGTACATTGTTGTTACACGTTGATTAAATTAGTTTTAGGAGAAAATGTTAGACGATTTAGTGAGTTTTTAGCTTAGTTTTTCAGATTTCTCTCTTTCTCTCACTGTATGTGCTTATGTTGAAACTACACAATATATATATATATATATATATATATATATATATATATATATATATATATATATATATATATATGCCTGTTTACGCCTCATAACTGAAATCAGTATAAGAAATAAGCTTGACACAGGTATTACATGTTTACATATGCTATTTCGTCTACAACATATCCCAATCAATAGGTGTTTATCGTTTACGTCAAATTTGCCTGTGGATTAAAAACAAAGTTTTGGCATTAAACATTTTAAATTTTCAAACTTTTCGAAGATTCGGTGGATTGCACCAATAATCCAGAATTATACAAAAATGGAACTTATTCTCGCTGTCCAACGGAATCTGGAAAATACTTTGTACCGCTGCTGATGGGTGTGTACATGTTGATGTGTAACATCTTGCTGCTGAACCTGCTGATCGCTATGTTCAGGTACTTTAAATCAATTTCCAAATAATGCAGGTATTGCTAACTTTCACGCATATTTCTATAAATAACCGCTATTTATCTGTATTTTGCTTGATAGTATTTAAAGCAGTTACTTCAACGTCAGATGCAAAAACAATCATATATTATTATAATTGCGTACTATTATTATGTTACTATGCTTATACAAATACGGAAAAAGACTTCTTGACACGTATACACATATACAGCATAGGTAAGAAGTTAAAAAATGCATTATATTGAACTAGCTTGCTAGTTTATTTGACGATATTTAAGGCAGTTGTTACAATCTCTTTGAAATTTATAGACATAAATTGAGCTACTGGTATGATAGTATTATGTTACTAGGAAACCAACCAAGGACAACATTACGCACACACACACACACACACATATATATATATATATATATATATATATATATATATATATATATATATATATATATATATATATATATATATATTAAAGCAATGAAAAGGATAATTAAATTTGAAGATATAGGAATACAATCTCAGACGATAAATTAACATGTATGTACTAGATGACTGATATTCATATGCATTGTTTGAAATGCAAATGCCATCTTAGCTTTGCAATGTACGAAGGAGCCCCAGTTTTAGCTGAGGATGATATGATGCATTCCTAACCTAAGTCATATTATGCTCACTCCGCACTCAATCAACATGCAGTGAATGTTTATTCTCAAGGGAATGTGTATCTCGTTATCACATCCAGTGTGGTACGGGGAGCATGACTTCATAATAATTTATTTTACAAATAAGGAACATGCAAATTTGGTTGTTTTGAATGGGTTTCGATAATAAACCAGTAATTTCGTCAGAGTTGTTGCAATCAAGAACCTCGGTTTTAGTATATTTTAAAAGGATTACTATGGAATGAACTTTATCCCACAGCCTCATAGATCTTTTATTGCATAAAGTACTGACAGACCAGTGGTCCATTCATCATCCTCTGTCAACCCAATTTCATAGTACCAGATCACTTAGACCAAATACGCAGTGTCAAAACTCAATCGATGTTTGTATGTACTGTGTGATGATTTTGTCTCTGGTATGTACATACTTATGTCAGTTCTATTGGGAAATGGTGTTATTGGGATTGTATGTTAAATGTATGTCTGCTTTGCGTAGGATTAGATTCTGAACGGCTTATACATTATATGTCGTGTTGGTTGCAAGCAACGTCATATCAGGTCTGGTTGTACTATATTTGCCAGATATTCGTATGGTTTGCATGATATCTTATCTTTCTCTTTCTTGTTTATTAGAGGTGCCGATAAGACGGAACATTATCATAATTGGCTGGGTTGCTGTGACAAAACTGCATTATGTATAAACGATACTTACCTTTATTGTCAATCAGCCTTGTATATATATTTGTTGGGATTGGGATTGGCTCAGATTCAAAAAGCATGAGACAATTGTACAGATAGAGAGGAGCCGACATTTTATAATATCCCACTGAACCCCATTCCCACAGAAAGCAAGAGGTTGCTTGGTTCACACATTTTCAGCATGCCAGTTGGAGAGGGATTTCAACGTTACTTAGTGACATGCGTGTCGTTCAAAAGAATTTTGTTATTCTCGAATATTTTTTATTTTTGTAGGAGCCAAAATCCCCACATCTAAGCTATATGTTTGGCATTTATTCCTTATCAACATAACCAAGTACAAGTATGACAATCTTAGTCAGGCTTAATGTTCCGGCTAACTCACTCTCCCACTCGATATCCAATCAATATCTCGCTTTGATGCAATCATTTGCCCTCATGTGAATCACAGACTTAGTTTTGTAATACGGTAGAATATGATGCTCCTAATCATTATCATTATTTCTATGTCTGAATGTAATAAGTGTAATAAGTGTAATAAGTGTAATAAGTTCTATATACTACATTATCAAGGCCTTGTTACACGTACCTTTCCATTAATCGTCGTATATGCAAATTTCCAAAATCAATGGAATCCAAATATAGGCTGGTCTCTATTGTTCTCTAATTAGAAAAATCACATATAAATAAAATTCTAATATAACAGCATATATTCTCACAAAACATTTTTTTCCATCACTGCTTTAACCCAAATCCTAAAATGCTTAACTCCCACATTTGCTTCTTATAAAACTAGAACTGACAATAAGACACATTGTGTGTACAAGTACATGACAACATCACCAGAGACAGAAAGTGTACGATCGTGAGATCTCTAAACTTTGAACATTATATATACATATATATATATATATATATATATATATATATATATATATATATATATATATATATATATATATATATGCAATAAGCTGACAACTAACAGTACGAAACTAGTAACTAACTATCCTAAGCGCTTTCGACTCTTAATGAGTCTTTTTCAAAGGCAAATACAAAACATATATACGACAAACAAATAAACACAAAAACGTTGTGTTTGTAAACCTCTACATGGCTGTCTTCACATGTGCTAAAACTATAAATACAACCAGCTTGTATAGACTAGTTCCGGAAACTGAAAACGTTGTATAATTCCCTAAAAGTCTACAAGCCAAAGCGACATCTATTTTTACTTTTTGTACATTAATGAAACGCAGATTATATCCCGGATATTTGATTCTATACCGGTTATTCTTATAGTAAAAATTGAAGGATAATAAGAAGATTTAGAAAATGTTAAATTCTACTAGTGCATAATTTTCATTTTCTAGTCTTTTTGGTTTAGACCGATTGGTGTCAATGTTCTAAGGCGGCGTATCCAGTATGATTCCTTTTCCTTCCTGGTTTCGAAACTCCAGCTGTGGTTGTTAGCAATAGCGATAAGTATTATATCACTGAAAGTGTTGCCAGGGGAGGAGAAGTGTTCTGCGACCGGGCTTCTGTACAGCTTTTTTGTCATCCAATCAGATCTATGAAGGTTTATCCTTTTGTGTAGCTTTTCAGTTTCTCCCACGTACTGAAGGCCACAGATCTTACATGTGATGAGATAAATCACATTCTCTGTTTTGCACGTTTTGTTTGGACCATGTATGTTTAGTTTTTCTTTAGTCTTTGTGATAGTGAATGTCTTGGTCTCTATCATATGTTGACAGGTTTTGCATCTTTTATAGCCACAGGGTCCAGATTGACTAGGTTGATTTTGACTAGCGATTGGCGTTAGCTTTGCCCTGACTATGAAATGAATTAATAAAACAATTATATATTTTACAGTGTGATTATGTCAAGCTCTAAACAAATGATTCATTACTTCATGAAACATTCACAAATGGGGAAAATGTGCTTAATATATTCAAAATTGTAGGCACATGATACAGTAAAACCAAGATGAGGTTCACATAATCTCATTTAATAAAGGTGAGATTCACATAACCTTTATGCAAATAAATGTAACTCAATTGTACGCAAATGTACCCAATTGAATTACAACACATATTCCATGTGCTCAGTTGAAACACAAATTGCTCGTTTGAAACAAATATGATCAATTTTAGCAAACATAACAACTGTATCAAATAATGACCCATGAATCACATTGTTATCTGTACGGTACTTGCGATTGACAACAATGTATGACTCATTTAAATACTTGTAAAATGTTGCAAACGAGAGTTATTGAGCAGGTTCATTTGTCCATTGTCAAATCACACAGAGCTCCTGAATTCTTGGGTTTTTCCACACTTGTATTGGCCACACACCCTATCATGGATCCAGCATGTGCACAAGTTAATAAATCAGCATCTCCGTCATTGCATATCCTTAATGGTCGCGCATGCTTATATCCCATAGAGACACACAAACAACCTGACCAACAGCCTGTAAACTCGCACACAATAATTGAAATAAAACCTGTAACACTTCAAAAGTTCACAACATTTCAAACTCGCGTAGCGACAAATACATTTCATACTATATCTTTAAACTTAATATGCTTCACATATTTGCAAAACAAATAAAATGTTGCTCTTAGCCAAACGCCTATAGAGTAAAATGTAGTACTTACACTCCTTGATAAGATCCTTAAAGAACAATGTGTCAAATAAAACATAAATTGGCGAGTGAGTATTTACAATGGTAAAATACCCGTACATACCGTGATGTTTCCATTTCTCCGTAAGCGATCTACGACTTGATAAAAATACTACTTCAGTCACTTAGAAAGAAAGAAGTTATTCACCCTACGCAACGTTGTACGCATATAAGATAAAATTGACCAAATCGTTCTAAGATAAAGCCAAGTTAATTTTGCCTTTTACTGTGACAAAGTTTCGCTTATAACTGCTGTTACGACATTGATAAACACAAAGCCAATGTAAACAAACAAGCCATCACAAATTCTATCCATGAAATTAATGTCTACATTCGTTGTTATGAGCTGCTTTCATTTCCATATTTATGGTTCTGCATATATCACGATTGTTCATTGTCTCGTTTCTAAATGACGCCCTTCACTCACCTTTCGTCTACGATTTATATTGCAGTTCTTTCAACCTGTATGTTGAAGGCAGCGTGAGAGTAATCTATACCGTTGTTTTTCAAATAATATTTCATTTCCGGAGCGTATTCATTTTACATATAACATTTAATTTATGTAGAAGGAAATATTGATATTTATATTTTTGTATTCAACATTTTCATATTAAGCAATGAATATTATCAAACTCCGAGTGCTCGATACGTCGATGCTTCTATACGTAATAGAATAAGTTTATTAAAACTAATGGAATCTGTACAAATATGTAGGACCTTGGATAATATGCATTTATTGTCAAACCGCTACCATAGTATGGATCACGTCAATATCAGCTTTTTGAATATTTCAGCTTCACATTCCAGAAGGACCAGGATAACAGTTATTTGTATTGGCGCTTCCAACAGTGCAGCCTGATCAACGAATATGCCAATCGACCATTTTTGGCTCCACCTCTTATCATTTTTGTACATCTCAGCTATCTTATTAGACGAGTAGCACGCTGTCAATTAAAGTGTGGTGATGTCAATCAAGCTGGACAAAATGTTTTATGTAAGCTTTTCATCCCGATCATATCATTAACGTTTTCTGTTTATCTCTTTAAAAAATTATGAGTTTATATATATATATATATATATATATATATATATATATATATATATATATATATATATATATATATATATACATACATACATACATACATACATACATACATACATACATACATACATACATACATACATACATACATACATACATACATACATACATACATACATACATACATACATACATACATACATACATACATACATACATACATACATACATACATACATACATACATACATACATACATACGTACGTACGTAGACATATCTTTCAATATTTTAATGTAAATATTTTCTTGGAAATTAAAAAGTTGTTAAAGAAGGGTCAAAATTATATCAATATCCAATGTGTAACTGATGTTAACTATTGCAACATTCCTTCATTCCTTTACAGTAAAGCCTGTTAAGAACTGTGGAATGCTTCGCGACTGGGAAGATGAGATAGCTAAGAAATTTTACAAATTCGAGTAAGTTCGCAATCTTTATCTTTTTTGTTATGTTGAATCATAATCTTTATAATATGTTCTTCACATGTCTTCATATCGCCATTTTCCAAACATTTTCTGAAGGTAATGAAACACACACAATATTCAAACATAAACTTAGGTTAAAGAATGATACTGCAAGTATTATGAAAATCCAGGAAAAGGGACAATTAACAATTGTCACAACCTACATATTGCCAATAAAGTTTTCTAGCCGGTACAGCTACTATTTATGATAAAATGATCATCATCTCAGATATGATTGCATCACAAGTTAATTTTGTTTCACATTAATTTAATGATATTTTTGTCTTGTTTCGTATGTGTTGCAGCAGAATGTCTGAAATATTATCATGGACGTGCTCTTTATTGATAAGCCAATATACGATATTACCTAATTTACATACATACACCTCTTCAAAGCAGCCCTATGTTTGGAAAATTTAGACATTACATAGTAATAAATTCTCTGTTGTTAGAAAATATGATTCGATTTTTATTGTCGAGACATTTAGATTAGTATCGGCTAATCATATTGTAAAACTCGCCCAACAGATCACACTGAAGTTTCACTGTATTTTATTTACACATAAAAATTTCACACTTATTTGCTTTAGACATTAACACTTTGATTCATTTATTACCATAATGCACCAACCATTGGATTACGCTCCTAACATACAATGTTTGATGCATATTATATTGGATTTTCTTTCGCGCACATTTTCTACAAAATGAATGTAAGTTTGCTTAATATACCGTATATCTTATCTCCAATCAACCAACGTCATATTGGTCATCGTCATCATCATTACCATTACATTAGCCCTTTTGCACAAATTGCAACCAATATAGTTTGTTTTTCAAAACAGGTATAACTGGTCTCTTGGAACAGGTGTGAGCTGCAGGAAAATATTTTAGGTCAAATTTCAACAGGGCTCCAAAAACACAAATTCATTCTATATCTGTACATTTATTTATGTTCCGTTTCATATTATATAATGTATTTGTTCAAATAATGATTTCAATACATGAATATATTTTCATAGACCATACAAATAGTCAGTACATAACATCAACATGTATTCATTGGGCATCAAGGCGTATCAATTGTTAACTGAAACGAAAAGATAGTACATGTTTATGCAGTCCGTAAATTGTAAAGTTTTTATTCATATTAAATTTCATACATACCTACATCAATAACCTGTTACGTACAAGTCAATGAACAGAAAATTATAACTGATGTATTCAGCAGAACTTTAATTATGTATATGACCTTCGAATTTAAAACCCTTCGTATGTCAATTCTAATAGATGTTCCAATAAAATTAAATATATACAGACGTTTACAATACCTATATGTTTAACTCTTCTAAATAAGAAAAGTTCTTAATTAGAGAACAGATAACGAATTTAATAGAGCTGATAATTATGTATTGTAGCATCAGAGATTTGATTCTAGCCATAACCATTCATGTCAAGATGATCTTTCATTATGATATAAAAAAAATTTACAGCTTTTTATAAGAGATAAACAAGCGGTTCAAAGTTTTAAACGGATCGTTCTTTGTCTTATAATTTCTTATCCTTTAAGAAGGGAATTTTACATGGTAATATTGAGCTTATTACTACAATTTAATTTACAGATGTCTGCAGTATGCATTAGGCATTTTTTATGTTTTCGAATTAAAAGACATACTTAGCTTGTACTATTTTGTTGGTACATGTCTGATAAAAACAATGATTTCCATCTAAACCTCTACCATTTCAATGCAGATATAGAGAATCCATTTGCAGAGTCTTGACATAATATTTGTTTGATTACAAAATGTTTGTTCACGGCAGTACATAAACATATTTTGCATAGATAGATAGATAGGTAGGTAGGTAGATAGGTAGATAGGTAGATAGATAGGCCGATAGATAGATAGATAGGCAGATAGATAGGCAGATAGATACTACGTGATGTTCACGCAAGTGCATTTCCTATAGTATGAGACATGCATGTACAATTCATAAATTCCAGATTATTCATGTTTTATGTATATTAAATTTAATTGCTTGTTTGTTAGTTTAAAATATGTATTTGATTACTTGTTATTGTAATGAAACATTTGACCTGACCTTCTCCGAAAGTTCATTTCTTCTTGACATGATTGATCTTTTTGTTCCTTTATTGTGTGTAAACAACAAATACATAGCTAAATTATTCTATTTGCTATGTGCTTAATATCAGTATCATTATTATTAGAAAACTAAATATGCTTATTTGTGTCAGAGTTTTGGAATTTCCTTAATTAATCCATTTTATAGGTTTGATTTCGTAAACATCAGGATCATTCTAGAAAGTTAATTTTTAATTAGGAAATGTTTAGGATTTTAGACAATGCTAGTTGGAATGTTCATTCGTGCTTGAACAAAACAGCAGTTTCAAGTTATGTTATGATGTGTCCAGATGGGAATCTTTTTCTTTAACTGATTAAATTCAAATGATTATTTTGTGTAAAAATACAAAAGTGTTCTGATAAAATTCTTGGATAAAGAAATTCAATAAATTTATGGTGAATTCTGACCTGGAATTATATTACTGTTATTAAACAAAAGACTGTTGACACATCAATGATCTATAGGCTCTAAGAGACTCGTATTTGTCTTCAACTTTTTAATTTATTTAAGACCTGTACTGAGTTATCTTCAGGATCTTAAATGATTAGAATTAGTGAATGCAATTCTTGGAATATTTGGGGATTTTAATTCTCATACCATAAATTCATTCTTGTTTCATTTTTCTTTGTATTCTCGGGAAATAAATCAAGTGTTAAATTTTATAACACTTTTTGTTTTCCACACTTTTATGTTAGTTCTATTCAGAGTACAGACTTGTAAGATATAGCAAAAGTAAAAAGTAAAAGCTCTTTTTGCGTTGATATATGTCAGGTTACAGTTATTAATATTATCATTAGTAGTAGTAGATGCAGTAATAGTATTTTATTATTACTATCTTCATTATCGTCATTATTATTATTATTATTATTATTATTATTATTATTATTATTATTATTATTATTATTATTATTATTATTATTATTATTCTTATTCTTATTATTCTTATTATTATTATTATTATTATTATTATTATTATTATTATTATTATTATTATTATTATTATTATTATTATTAAAATCAGACAGGAACAGCACTACAGTACTGGTAGTGAAGCGGATTCACCAAATTTAGAAAAAAGAATAGAAAATATAGAGAAACAGGTGAGCAAAATTATTAACGAAAATTTAGCAAAATCGCAATTTCAGCTTTAGATATATTTCCCAATCATATCACATTAGATGAATATGTGCAAAACAAGATGCTACAATCTTCCAAATAGATAATATACTGTTGTATAATTTGGCCTGTTTAAAAAATAATTGACATATGCTTGCTGAGGTGTATTCCAGTCCTGAGTGTCATATCCATGGACGGAGGACAAGTTGTCAAATTCCATCAATCATTGGTGGCAATTTCTTCTTGCGCATAATCGGCATGTAATTTAGAGGTATAACAAATACATTCGATCTTTGCCATTTTATGAAACATTGTGATTGGTCATATAGCATTTTCTCATAATGATGAAAATAACAATTAATTTGATTTCATCCAGAACTTTGCTCTGTCATTCACCAATACTTTGCTTTGCAGGCATCCATTTTGTCGTATAATAATCATATAGCTGTTAATACTCAGAAGAATATCGTCCTTTAGTACATTTTACCCCGAGTAGATGTTTTAGTATTCTTATAAATGTTGTACGGTCTTTATATTTCACTGGGTCTATGGTGCCACATGCCTAGCAACCGTCTATACCACTGTCTAAAAGGTATCAATAGACTGTATGTCATCAGTCACACCTTTCGGTATATAATTAGCAGCATAGTTAAATTACTTGCGCTTGGAACTGATTCCTTGTAAGACATTGGAGACGTTTATTTGCTTCAAATCAACTTGTATACATAATTTTAAGCGTCAACTACATATACCATTAAACATAATTCAGAAAAGCTAAGAACAAAACATATTCAGGACTTCACGCGAATTCTGGCAAACCTGATTATAGATCCACAGTTTGTTGATTATCGCACAAATTATGCGTCCAGATTCGTGATCTAAAGCACCATCACAATGACTTTATCGTGTCTTTCATTTCAATATGCCTCAAGGGTGAAGAGGAGAAATGATGACTTTTTATCGATAAAAAACTTACCTTTTGGTATCTTATCCTCTAATCAATTTACAAAGCCTCTGGGCACACATCTTTTATCAGGTTGAAGCAACACATCCAATCTTTCCAATTTCAGTACTAAATTCTAATATATTCTTATATCACCACACTATTAAAAACTTCAATATAAAATGTGAAGCAATAAATCAGGTCCTCTTCCAGTCATCATGTCATTTTGCACCAACAAGAAAGGGAGGGGAATATGATCATACTTACTACTGTTTATACATACGTCAAGACATACGTCTAGAAGCAATTTTCGAAACTGCATAAAATCTATCAGATTTATATAGCCATGAACATTTTACTCACATTCTTATTTTCAAAGGTAGATGATCTGCTTATTTGTTCGGGCCCTTACAGCAATTTTGCGATATAATACATCTTTTAATTGATTACATGTTTGTCAATCAGCAGTCTGTAACTACCATGCTACCAGGCTTAATATATAAAATGAAAACACACTAAACAAATTTCGAAAAACAACCCTATTGTTAGAGATGGAAACTCTTCATCTGGACAGGCTTGCTGATATAAGGTGTATTTGTACCGCTTGTGTATATTAAAATCTTACTTGAATCGTATCTACCTCATGAATGGTGAAAATCAGGCAGAGAACGCACCTTGCCAATCATAAGATGACATGAGATCAGTCTTGCTAATTGTTTGTTTCCCACCCTAAACAAAAAAAGTTGGTATTTTTTTTCTTTTACATACCATCAAGGAAAATACTTGTACTGTTTATTGGAATATATTGTATATCAAAATTGTAACCATATATTTTACCTTTATGTATTATTTGAATGCCTCTCTATAAAACTATATAGCGCGCTTTCACCCTATCTTTATGGATTTTATATTTTGTGCCGTTATGTGTTTTTTGAACACTTCTTTATAAAATATAACCACATCAACCTTCATCTTTTCCTTTAGAGTTTTATTTCGTACCAAGTACTTCTAACAAGCATAATTTTCTGTAATGTCCCATCATATTAAGATCGCCGATTTTGTTGGGTGCAACGTCACTGCAACAAAGGTATTATCAAATATTGCTTTATCAGGGCCTTTTGATTCATTTAAGGACACAGATCATCTCATGGCAGAAGCAAAATCACTTTGTGGTTGAGCTTGTCGATAAACATATCAATGATAAACGTGACAGGTAGTCCGTTGTTCTTCAGTGATCACAGTCTATAAATTTTTGATTGTTTCAGCGTGTGACTCGTTAGACTTGGGACCATGATATTGTATGGTTGTAGTGCCTTCAAAGTTTGACAGATCTGGTAATAATTAAAACATGTGAACCAGAGGCACATCAATGAAAATTTCTGACATGGGCCAGGTGTGTTATGAGCTTTTACGGCTTATATTTGAGAATTATCTCATCTCAAAATTATACATTTATCTTTGTAATACATCAATAAGCAACAATCCCAGCTATATTTCCATGTTACACAACGACTGCCAACTACCATAATTACTTGATATTTGCAGAAGTAATATTATATCTTCAAGGATGTGTCCACTCTCTGATATATGTTAACCCTATCTAATATCTCAGATGGAATTGAAAATGGGTTAATTTAGTAAACAAAAATAAATGCCATTATACAATTCCGGTAAAGGAATATATAAATCCCTTCACAATATATATATTTTCATAAAATAGTTGCAATATGTAATGTATCTGAGGAAAGAAGCTGATATTTAGGTTAAATATATTTCTTTAACAATACGTAACAAATTAGACAGGTGCCTCATTCTTAATTCCTCTTTGAAGTTAAAGTTACACAAGTGTTGACATCCACTCCATACGTAACTGCTGTGTTTTTATTACTATCACCTGCCAAGAAAACAGTAGCTCATCTGATGTGTTTGACTACTTGAAAATATTCTCTAACTTTTATTGCTAAAACATGCAATAATATGTTGTTGATTTGCTTTTATATGAGACGCCTGGAATTGAAACCAATACCTCGCACCACATTACGATCAGATAGATATCAAAGAAGAAACATTTGATTTTAGACAATAAACTATTTGTTTTTCTGTATCTCATTTTGAATAAAATATATGGTAAAATACATGGTGAAAAAAATTAATGTAACCTAAAATTTTTGATATTATAGTAATATTTGTAACACTGAACATTTTGCTTGACACCAGCATTCAATATAATGTGGATGTATATTTTGATTTAAATTAGCTGTTTCCGTAATTCTTAGTAAAATTGTAAAAAGGTGACTATTCGATTTTAAAAGTTGAAGTTCTTCTGTTGTAAATTTACAATAAAGATTGCTCTAATTTAGTGAAACATTTATAGGCATCATCGTTATTCTTGCAGTTAAATTGGATTGTAACGACAATGAGAGAAACTAATCGAGGGGCTAAGTTGGATTCAGTTTCTCATGTTACAGATACAGAAGTCTAAGGTATGTTAAAGTTTGGCGATACTGGTTGTATGCCTAAAGAGCTAGAGAGGTTGTACGTTGTCCGTCATTGGTCGTCCTGAAGGTTTTATCGCTAGTGTTTTTGTATTGTTTGGTGGCTTGGTGGTTTGGAAAAAACAAATTTGAAACAAGTTATGTTCATTGTCTGGTGCTTTATGAATATAAGAACAATAAGGAGTCCAATATGGCCTACACAGGAAATTCGTGAAATCATTTGTATCAATGCGACTACATGTTACCATTTAGTTTTCACTGACGTACGTTTCTATGATAGTGACAATAATTGCACAAATATGGCAGTCACTTTGAAAACCTTGTTACTGATTTTCTCTCTGAAAGAATATTTATAATAACAAATTAGTCCTAAATACTAATACTAATACTACTACTAATAATAAATTAGTCCTAAATAAGACTGGTGCATATTTGTGGTAGCGAAACGAGGCAAATAAGGATGTGTTCACAATCTTTTAGTACTTGTTGGCACAGATAATTTTTAAACCGTGTGATATTCTCATAGTAAATTTCAATCTTTTTTAATATAAACTTTTTATAAACTTGTATCAGTGCGGATTATGTTCTCTGCTTATTAAATGCAAGGTATCAATGCACATGATAGATGTTTCAATTTTGCTCAATACAAGTATCAGAATAATAACAAATTTTAAAAAAAAAACTAACATAATGTTTCCATGAAGTGTCCGTAGGAACGCTAAGATCAAATGTAAACCAAGTAAATATTTTGCAAGCCCCATGTGTTTTTTTTTTGTGGCTCATCCCAAAGGTTCAAAATTTCATCTCCAAGTGAATATATGGTGTGTTATAGCTGCATAATATTTATGTGGTAACTTAATTCATCATGCATCAATTATTTGTCAGAACTACATGCAGATCAAATATATAAAAATATGGAGTTGCACCACATTTGGCCCGCCTTTTGTTTTTCCCTTTTTGTTGGTACACTTTCGTTCTTGATAGATTATCACTATATAATTTGTCTTCTTATCAAATGCTCCCTCTTTCCTAAGGTACTTCTAGCCAATGAAAATGAACACTGGTCTTCGGATAAAAAATAAAAAATAAAAATCGTAACCCTTGCGTTAAATTTTCTCAAGTAAATAAGTGTCTCAAGATTTTAAACTAACTCACCTTTCAGCAAAAGTATTGATGCCACTTTTACGGACCTAACATCTGTTTTCAATATGCATTCTTTATATAAACAGATGTCTTCTTATAGTATCATTTTTTTAAAAGTTTTTCAATGATCGAATAGGAGATCAGGAGATTATAAATGATATAGACCGTTGTTTTCTCTCCCAAATGTTTACAGTGGCGTTTTCCAGTTGAGGAAAGTTGCACAATGCAAAGCCTAGAGAAAACAATCACGTTGGTAACATCGGCTTAGCTAAAATAATCTGAGCAAATAAGCTTCGTTGCCTGGTATGCTAAAGCTAATGGTTGCCTTTGCCATTTCAATTAAATAAGATGTTCTTTATTA